>JAVVLW010004450.1:0-10609 GCA_034401795.1 Chaetoderma sp. LZ-2023a
GAGCGGATTAGTGATTTAGCTTTTAACACTTTGAACCCTAAAGTGCTAAAATCTTATTTTCCTGATAATACTAGTAGTATTGCTTAAGTTGATGAATGTATTGAAAGAAATTTTACTGGAAACTGTGGCCACAGCCGTCATATATCCCTACCCAAGCCCGCCAACTAGTTTCAGAATCTTATCCATTCAGTTTTCTTGAGTTGACAAATGCGTGGTGTGTTTCAATACTAGAAGCGTGACAGTAAAAGTAGTTCCTGTCTCAATTAGCTAAATCAGTTGGTGACAACTTTAGATTTCACCCTTTACCCCTTCTTCAGCGCATCTGAAATGGTCTTGCGAAATGTCCATTTGCAAACTAAGAGAAGACTATTTATGAAAATTTACAACTGGAATTATTAGCTCGATAACCGAGCCAGTCACTCCAGTGGTAAATTTTCAAAATAGTCTTCTCATGGTCTAGAAATAAATATTTTCCATGAGTTTCTTGAACAAATTAAAAAATTGCAACAGAAATGCAATCTTAACAGTCTATTTAAAAGAGCTACCATCGCAACTCCTCCTAGCCCATTTCACGCAGAAACTTGAAACTTCTGGTATGATTACACATATGTCCATGGATGTGCATGGCACTTTTTGAAATTTTGTCATGACGCCAAGGGGGTGGGGACTGTGGGTAAAAAATTTAATTTATGCAAAGGTGGTCATGTCACATATCGTTGTCAAGCCAATGATAAATAGACTACAATACAAGGAATTATTTTTATCTTGGGTCCAACTTAGGGTAGGGGGCGGGGACAAAAGTGGGCACCAATCGATTGTAACGCAACTCGTCCTAGACCATTTCACAGAGACCTTAAAACTTTCAAAAAAATTGTGAAACTAATTTGACTGTATGTTGCTGCTGCAACAACGCATGGTGAAATAGTTTCAAAATATTCAACATAATGTTAAAAACATAGGGCCTTAACCCTCTTATGATGAAGCCAGTCAAACTGGCCTCTGCAGGGTCTTGAGGAGTGTCGATTAGTAGGCCAAGTGAAAACTTTTTCTGAAAATTTACCATTGGAATGACTGGCTCGGTAAGCGAGCCAGTCAGTCCAGTGGCAAAATTTCAAAATACAATTTTTTGGGCCTGCAATAAGACATTCAACAAGAAAATGTTTAGTTTTTTTGACAAGATTTAGTCATTAAAGGGTTAAATGATAAGGACATAGGGCTTACAATTTGTACAATTGATGGACATTATAACCCTGTCTAGCATAGCTAGAAATCGGAGGGCATTGCTGGCAATGAATACATCTATGTTTTTATGACTTTAATAAATAAACAACAACGCTCGCTAACTGGTCCCATCAGTGGGTGGGGTGATAATTACCCTGCATAGAAAAGGCTAACATCTCAGTTTCTCACTGATCTCAACACAATTATTTATCCAATGATCGATTTAAAAGCACTTTTATTTCTGAAGATAGTTGTGCTGGAGAACCAACTTAATGTTTTGAAGGAACGTTGACTGAATGTTGTTGCTACCTAAGGAAACAATTACGTTCAGTCAAATTGTTTTTAAGTAACCAGCTAGGGCATTTTTCCAGGAACTGGTGATGAATTGAGCATTGAGCAGGGTTAAATAGATAGTCGGAGAAGTGATATCAATGAACGTCCAAATGCAAAATTAACCCGTTTCCTTCTAGCAGGGCTGAAGAAACTAGTGAAATTATGCCACAACTGCTTGTATGTAGTGAAACAAGACTGGATTTTTGTGAGAAATCTTGTAGCCTGCTTGACAATTATCGTATTGTTTGTTGAAACCTGTTGCTATTTGGGTAGCAGTAACTTTCAGTCATGAGTATTTATTTGTAGGGAACTGAAATATTTAATATGATGATTGTCCGAGTTTGTTTACATTTCTCTCAGCGTATATAACGAGTTGTTGCTTCGCCGCCCATTCACTCACCACCCACCACCGTATGTAATGCTATTTTGTCACATGTAATGAAGCCACTCTATTTTGCGTCAAAGTAAAATAGCCATTATGGAGTTTGTTTGGACAATTATGTTGCTGGAATGAGTTGCTAAATTGTTGCTATCAATTCAGTCGCAATGGCCGGAATTCAATAAGGATGATTAAACCAGGTTTAGCTTTATTAGTTTTATAGATAGGGCGATATCGCCAACTTTTCATTGTTTGAGAGCTAGGTCACGCCCCGTGCAAGAGGTGTAGCCTAAATTAAGTTTTAAATAATTGCCCGTGTTCTATGTCTATTCAGCGCCATGCCCAATTTGGCCGGGTTGTAGCCTAAGAGCAGAGGCTGATATTCCTTTCACGCTTGGACAATCTGTATTAGTGAGAGAACTCAAAGCCGATGGTATGATTTTGTCCAAATTGCCCCGTAGATTGGAATTTATATAGTCAATGATAGTATTTAATTATGTACCTATGATCATTCCGTTGCTGAATTATGTTGCAAAAACAAAACACCGGCATTATTTTTAGAGGTCCAATTTGGTAGTTTGTTCATTAATGAAGCTAGTCAATTTGGGTTGTTTTTGGCTCTTGATCATGAAAGGGTCTGTATTGCAAAGTACTTGTACACTGCCGTTAATAAAGAAGTATGCGCCTGTACCGCAATTCTGGCTAACCTAAGGTGCACATAAAATTAACCCACCAATTTCGATTGCCCCCTACACATTTTGTGCCTGTTCTTTAAATTATAGTGTTCCAATGTTCCTTTTTGATGATGATGTTGCGGAATGTTGTTGCTCTCGGGCACAGCAGCAGCGTCTTAGCAACCGGGAATTCAGAAGCATTGGCCACGCTGTTTAAAGGGTGGGACAAATTGGGTATTTTTGAAATCTGCAATCAAATGTCATGACATTTTAAATAGGCAAGGCTGTTCATTTTGACGTTGCAAGATCATACACATATATCAATGTATTAGCTCATGTTGGTGCATGCATTTTGCACTCGGTACCATTCCATCTTGTGTCATCATACAATAGGATCACATTATAATATAATACAGAGAGAGAGAGGACGGCATTGAGGGAAGGCGGGAGAGGATGGCAGGAGGGAGGGATTGAGGGAAGGGAGAAGGGTAGGAGCAGGAGACGGAGGGGAGTGAGGGTGGAGAGACAGAGAGGATAATGTTTCGAAAATAGTCTTCTTTCGATATGCATACAGACATTTTCCAAGACTACCACAGAAGCCGTTTTGGGCAGCGTAAGCGTTAAAGAGTTAGCTAGATAGATAGAGTTATTACACAATAACCAATTGACCTTTGAGTGAATACAATGCTATTTATTATGCATTGCATGGCGGACAAATTATTTGCATTGTGTCCACACAGATGTCGCAACCCCCTCCTCCAACACCCCCACCCCATAAACACACACTTGCAGTGCGCGCATGCTTTGTATGTGGATAACTATTACAAATGTGGTGGAAAAAGTACTATAATATATGCTGACATTTACTCCTTTATTGACCAAGTTTAGTCAATGAAAACATTGTTATTGAAGGAAGCAACGGCGTTCACTAGAACATAGATGCCGATGTTTGTTGATGGTGGTTTTTAAGCATTAGCGGTCAATTGCCGTATAGGACCACTTGACCTTTATTACGGGTCGTTTAAAAAACCCAGCTATTGGTGATTGGTTCTTAACTATTAGCGGCGCAATTATTGCATATGACCCCATATCTAAGTGGACCACTTGAGTTGTGATTCTAAGAACACATTGCTATTCCTGCATAGGACCACCCATCTAAGCGATTATTTAGCCTAATGCATAGGAATACCTATCTAAGGTAGACCACTTGAGTTTTATTGATAACCGCCACGCATATATACGGTTGAAACGAGTCAGAGGGAGAGGGAGGAGAAAGAGAGAGAGAGGGGGGAAGGGTGTGGGGCGGGGGGGGGGGTGTATGTCTACAATTGCTAACCACAACATGTTTTTGTTGCAACAGTCATGTTCTAACGCTATGAAATACTAAACGATATCAGTTGCGTGTTGCTATTCCTGCTAGTTAATGAAAAATTACTACAATTACATAACGCATAGCAGCATTTGAAAGCAGCATTTGAACGCGAAACTTACATAAATTCTGGTAATATTTGGATAAATCACTCTGTTTCAGCCTTACTAACTTTGCAAGGACTAGTAAGAAGAGGTTTGTGATGCAAGGGTCGTATTCAGAGGTGTACACATACTAAGACAGCTGAGATATGTCTTACAATTGTTACTAGTTCATTAATTATTAATACGATTACATAGCGTGCTTGGCACATGCAACTTGTAAAAATTAGCGGAAATTAAGGAAAAGATCGCTATGTTCCAGCATTAATAACGTTTCAACGGCCACTAGCAACAGCTTTCCGTTGCATGGCTGGTGTTCATAGATTATGATATACTAAGAAACTCGAGTTTTGCTTTGCTACTTCTATTAATTAATTAATTATTAATACGCTTGCATAGCGTGTTGAATGTGATAATTGTAAAAAAAATACAGGAAAATATTGAATATTATGGAAGTGGACCACTTGAATTTTGTTGATGGCGATTCTCAAATACAGGGCTCTTAGAGACAGTAACAATTTTCGCTAAGACGGCGATGCTGATGTATGATGACGGTGGTTCTTAGCTCAAATACGTTCTATGACCGCCTCTGTAAGTGAACCGCTTGAGTGGTGGTTCTCAAACCCATTGCTATTACAGTATAGGACCCTACATCTACGCACTTAATTATCCTAATGCATTAGACTACCTATCTAAGGTGGACCACTTGAGTCTTATTGGTGATGCTTCTAAAAAACATTGCTATTTGTGGTTATTGTGAAACATGTTGCATCTTAAACCAGCCATGGATCCCGGAATGCTATGACCTTTGTCATATCAGCGTGGGCATAGATGAACGAGTGTTTGAAAACTAGAAGATAATCTGTCCATAAACGTCCGAGATATGAACTTCCGAAATTACTACATCAGATATAGCAAAGGTCTAATTTCAGAGGTGTTCCTTAATAGACAGGTCAGATCTGTTACAGTTTCCGCCGTCGAGCAGATTTATGGTGACAACTTTAGATTTCACACTCCTGTTCCTTGCAGCCGAATGTCCAAGTTTATTTAGCAACATGGTTTGGTAGACTGAGTTGTTTCTTTAAAAATAATTTGACTGAAGGTCATTGCTGCCGGAGGAACAACTTTCAGTCAAACACATTACAAAAAATTCAACAACATAGATGTCAGAGCACACAATAATATCTTAAATATTTAGGCATCAGCGGAAAAGAGGTCAATCTAGTAATAATGATTTTATATAGCTTTCATGATAAAGCTCCATCAGATGGATATTCAGGCTTATAACCAGGAAGATATTTATTACCCAAAGACGAACACGTGCTCTGGCGCCAAAAGATGGTTATTCTTTAAAAGGGGTGGTGGTATGACGAGAAGCCGTAAGCAACCACCATCTTTTGGTTCAAAAACTCTGCATAGTATAGCGAATAAGTTGTATTAACTGACTATCTGTCTTTAACAACCACTTTTTGATGGACCATACAGTGCCCATTAAAAACAGGCTTGAGTGATCTTTCACACTTAAATGCGCTATTATACTCTTCTCTTAATACAGCGGATTAGTGATTTAGCTTTTAACACTTTGAACCCTAAAGTGCTAAAATCTTGTTTTCCTGATAATACTAGAAGTATTGTGTAAGTTGATGAATGTATTGAAAGAGATGTGACTGGAAACTGTGGCCACAGCCGTCATATATCCCTACCCAAGCCCTCCAACCAGTTTCAGAATCTTATCTATTCAGTTTTCTTGAATTGACAAATGCGTGGCGTGGCGTGTTTCAATACTAGAAGCGTGACAGTAAAAGTAGTTCCTGTCTCAATTAGCTACATCAGTTGGTGACAACTTTAGATTTCACCCTTTACCCCTTCTTCAGTGCATCTGAAATGGTCTTGCGAAATGTCCATTTGCAAACTAAGAGAAGACTATTTATGAAAGTTTACAACTGGAATGATTAGCTCTATAACTGAGCCAGTCACTCCAGTGGTAAACTTTCAAAATATTCTTCTCTTGGTCTAGAAATGGATATTTTCCATGAGAAAATTTAAATTTTCTTGAACCAATTTAAAAATTGGAAGAGAAAGGCAATCTTAACAGTCTATTTAAAAGAGCTACCATCGCAACTCCTCCTAGCCCATTTCACGCAGAAACTTGAAACTTCTGGTATGATTACACATATGTCCATGGATGTGCATGGCACTTTTGAAATTTTGTCATGACGCCAAGGGGTGGGGACTGTGGGTAAAAAATTTAATTTATGCAAAGGTGGTCATGTCACATATCATTGTCAAGCCAATGATGAATAGACTACAATACAAGGAATTATTTTTATCTTGGGTCCAACTTAGGGTAGGGGGTGGGGACACAAGTGGGCACCAATCGATTGTAACGCAACTCGTCCTAGACCATTTCACAGAGACCTTTAAACCTTCGGTATGATTACACATATTGCGAGGAATGTGCATGGCACTTTTGAAATTTTGTCATGACCGCAGGGGGTGGGGACTGTGAGTCAAAAATTTAATTTATCCAAACATGGTCATGTCACATATCATTTTGAAGGCAATGCTGAGTAGACTACAGTACAAGGAACTCTTTCGATCTTGGGTCTAACTGAGGGTAGTGGGGATCAAAAGTGGGCACCAATCGATTGTTACACAACTCCTCCTAGATCATTTCACATAGAAGCTTGAAACTTTTGGTATCATTGCACATATGGACAGGGATTTGCATGGCACTTTTGGAATTTTGGCATGACCCCAGGGGCAGGGCCCTGGGGGTGGGAAATGTGTGTCAAAATTTAAATTTTTCCAAAGGTCATGTTGCATATCATTTTCAAGCCAATGGTAAGTAGTCTACAGTACAAGGAATTATTTCGATCTTGGGTCAAACTGAGGGTGGGAGGCGGCGTCAAAATTTCAAAAGTGGGCACCAATCAATTGTAATGCAACTCTCCTAGACCACTTCAGATAGAAACTTGAAACTTTGGAGATGATTGCACATCTGGCCAGTGATTTGCATGACACTTTTAAAATTTTATCATGAACCCCAGGGTGTGGGGACTGTGGGTAAAACATTTAATTTATCCAAAGGTGGTCATGTCACATATCATGTTCAAGCCAACGATGAGTAGACAACAATACAAGGAATTATTTTGATCTTGCGTCAAACTGAGGGTATAGGGCGGGGTCAAAGGTGGGCACAAATCAATTGTCATTCAACCCCTAGAGCATTTGACATCTAAATATGTATTATGCTGATTGTTTTTTTTAATGTTTCTTCTTTTTTCAGACTATGAACTTTGCTTATGTTTGGACCATTTGCCAGTTGTCATTAAATGACTTCACGTTACTCCTGGGCAGATAAGCTTTATGGTTCAGTCTCCAAGCTATGCTTTCCCAATGGGTAGTACCAACGGTGTTTTGAATTCACATGTTGATTGTCAAATTTCAAAATGTGACTATCCGGTGGTCCATCATATCCTGTGATGTACAATTAATATACAGTACAGGTCAGCTATTTGCTATCTTCTGATAGGTCTTGTGGAATTTTGGTATGACCCCAGTGATGGAAAATGTGGAGTAAAAAATAAAATCTTTCCAAAGGTGGTCATGTCACATATCATTTTGAAGTCAATGATGAGTAGACTACAGTACAAGGAATTATTTTGATCTTGGGTCAAACTGAGGGTATGGGGCAGGGTAAAAAGTGGGCACCACTCAATTGTAACACAACTCCTCCTAGACCATTTCACATAGAAATGTATGATTCAACATATGGCCAGGGATGTGCATGACACATTGGAATTTTGATATCAGCTGAAATGGTGGGCAGAAAATAAATTTTATCAAATGTGGTCATGTCACATATCATTTTGAAGCTTGTGGTTAGTAGACTACAGTACAACACATTATTTTGTTCTTGAGTCAATCTGCAGGCAGTGAGCAGGAGTCAAATGGGCAATCTAATTCTATATATGTACATGGCTTGGATATTGTTTCTTCACAGAATAGGTAGTCCTGCGCAGACCGGGTCCTGCCGCAGCCGGTTCCTTGGGTAACTTAAAAATGCGGGATATTGCTATCTTCTAATACCTCTTGTCCTGCTAGTTACTTCTCCCATAGCACCAGGTATAGAACAGTCAAACTGGTTCCATGTTATCAGATTTAGTGTCCAAAGAAATCCATGATTAACCTGTTTACTGCTGAATGACCAATCATCTAGCTGATTTTGTGACCAGTTTTGTGTATATAGATCTTCTCCAAAACCACCTAGGCGATTTCTCAGAAAGACAAGAAATATTATCTAAAGAAGTAAAACGGAATTTCACCAGATAACTGGATTGTACATGAAGTACAAGAAAAGAATGTCTAGTTCGAGTGCAGCTATTCTTGGAAGCCGTATATCTGTTCATGGAACAGATCTAGTTATTATTATTATTATTATTCCGCCGCCAGCCATTTCCAGCAAGTAAATTGAACCAAAACTCTGAAACCGGTAAGCAAATTGAATCAAAACTCAGAATATATGGTTGAGATCACCCCCTGAATCAAAATAGCTAAACAGAGCCTGATTGGCTCAGGGCATTGGCGGCCATATTGATGACGTCATAAATGACAAAATAATTTTTTCCTCTGGAACTTCTGAAGCGATCTGGCTAAGATTTGGGGAATATAATTAGTCTATGGCGGCAAGTAAAATTTGTTCGCAAAAACTTGATTGGTAAAACAGTATCGCCACCATGGACCAATCAAATTCGAGTATTTTGAACTTTTTTATTTGATGGATTTGGATGGAGAAAATTGCTATACATATGTTAGTTGACCATCTGCATGGTGTGTTTTAAAATGAACGAGCTCCATCTGTAAAGGGCGGAACTATTTAGATTTTAATTTTCCTCTTTATTATGTAGTAGAAGACAGTTTGCTATAGGCTCTAATAAAAATGATTAATGTGACATTTGATTTTCATTTTACATCTCTGGGGTAATAAATGGCATTTGCTACTGTAAATGCTCTAGGCAAACACATTAATATAATGGGGATTTAATTGCCATTTAATACCAGTTGACCATCTGCCCGATTAACCCATGAATGTATTAATGTCAATAAAAAACTTGCACTTAATGTAGATGCTAAGGATAGCTGATGAATATTTTTCAAAACAATTTGACAGGAAATTGTTCCTGCCTATTAAACCTTCTACTGGTGAAATATTAGATTTTGTATTAACCCTTATACTGCAATGTTAACTTTTATTTCATTGATTTTGTACTAATTTTCCAGTATCCATTAAGAAATATTGGAAAGGTAAATTGTCACACACTTCGTATATTTTTTACTGCTGAATGGCCAATCCCTGATTAACCTATTTACTGCTGAATGGCCAATCATCTAGCTGAATTTTGTGACCAGTTTTGTGTCTGTATATAAATCTTCTCCAAAGCCACCTAAGTGATTGATCCGAATGACAAGTATTATTATCTAGAGCAGTTACTAAAAAGTGAATTTCACCAGAGAACATTTGTATACAATTTGTACACATTGATCCCTGAATTTCATGTAACATGTTGAATATTTTGAAACTAATTTGACTGTGTGTTGTGGCTGCAACAACGCCCAGTGAAATAGTTTCAAAATATTCAACATAATGTTAAAAACATAGGGCCTTAACCCTCTTATGATGAAGCCAGCCAAACCGGCCTCTGCAGGGGTCTTGAGGAATGTCGATTAGTAGGCCAAGTGAAAGCTATTTCTGAAAATTTACCACTGGAATGACTGGCTCGGTAAGCGAGCCAGTCATTCCAGTTGCAAAATTTCAAAATACAGTTTTCTTGGCCTGCAATAAGACATTCAACAAGAAAATGTTTAGCTTTTTGACAAGATTTAGTCATTAAAGGGTTAAATGTTAAGGACATAGGGCTTACAATTTGTACACTTGATGGACATTATAATCCTGTCTAGCATAGTTAGAAATCGGAGGGGCATTGCTAGAAATTGATACCTCTATGTTTTTATGCCTGTAATAAATAAGCAACAACGCTCGCTAACTGGTCCCATCAGGCTACGGGACATATTCAGTATTTTAAAGATTCATTTGGAACGAGATTACATCATAGAGTACCTTAAGTTATTTGTAGAACACAGGACTTGAATAATTTTATGTCCCTCTCTTCCTGTGATAGCACTTTGAAAGAAAGCGCACACCAGGCAGTCTTTGACGAACTGTGTCAGAGGGCTTATCTGAGTTAAATATCACTGATGTCTATTGCTGCATATGCAGTGCATTAAGATCAATCTATGCACCGACCTCATTTCTGATACTTGGTGGTCTCTGCAGAAAGTGAATCCAGGTGAAATTAAAGAGCGAACGAATGACTGACTGGTTTATGAGCAGCCAATCCGAACTCACTTTGTTATCCCCCGAAGTCCAAAGCACCACCTAATCATCTACTGTGAACACACACACAGTGACACGTGTTGCACACTCACACCAATGGCTTGAAACGCTTGAAATAAATATATCACAATTTTA
>JAVVLW010004458.1:0-11000 GCA_034401795.1 Chaetoderma sp. LZ-2023a
CATAGCATCTTCCTCAGAAAGACAGCGTGCATACATCTTACGGAGCGACAGCTCCCGAATCATGTGACGATCCGGTCACCATTGCACCACAACCACATATAAAATCACTAGGACAATTTACAGTTCCCATAAGCAATTTAGAAAGCACAATAGTATTTATGGTGGGGAGTAAGAGACCGATATCCATTATTTAGTGACCTTCCTGTGAGGGTGTGGTGGGTTCTAAGACCCACCCAGTCACTATACCGAGTTGGATGGAGATTTGCGTCTCGTCCGTCACCCGTGTGTTACGGAATTAACATTTAACATGTCATTAGGGTTAAGTTCCAGAATGCCCAGAGATGCACTGCTGGCTGGTTTACATAATGTAATTTCTTTTCGCAGTGCTTCCTACATTGGCGAGGAAATCTAAACTAACTGGTATCCGAAGATACTGGGGGAGCGTATGTAAATCAACACTTTAGTTATCACCACTCGGAAACCCCAATAGTTTCCCAGAGTCGGATCCTGCCAACGTGTCGATTGGGAGTCCAGACACTTATTAAGCCATGCGGCTGGAGGAGCGTAGAAAGAGACAATCACTCGATATTAATAAGAGGCCCTACGGTAATTGGTCAATGTATACAATCTAGCCAGTGTGCGGTGTTACATATCCACTACAGCCAGAAAAGAGGCGTACACAATGTGTCTCTTACAGAGAGATTGCCCTTAACCACTTTAAGCCTATCCTATCGAGCTCGAATAGCCAGGTTTAGTCGGTCACATGTCAGGTTCGAGCATGGTGAGCATGATCTGTGACCTCAGTGTAAAATTGATGTTGGGGGTAGTACTGATGCAGATAAAATATAATGTTGCTGTATAGTATTGCCTAGCATACTGTGTCCTAGAGTTTTTATATGTAAACAAAACAGAATAACTAGGAAGGCTACTTGCCATATACATAACTAACTAATACAGTGCTGACAGTACATCAGGTCATAAGACCTTATGGTGCTTGTTAGTTGTAAGCACACGGAAATAAAGATAATATATACAGTATGAAACCGAAAATATAAAAATGCGGTCTTTAAGACCGGGTAGGTACCTATTAGTCATCAGTACTTATTATGGAAATAATGAATAGTACAATAGTATAGTTACTTGAGTACCTATTGGTAATCAGTACAGTAAGAGTTCATGAATCACGGGACTGGATACGCCACAGTTGAGTAGCGCGAGATGGCACAATTCCGAATGCAGGGAAGATTTCTGCAGGCAGACTGTTGATGCGGCTCACTCTCAAGACGGTGAAGAAGAACAGTTATAGAAAGATGTCCATTAGATGGTCAGAATAACTGATACATAAATTTGCACAGTATGTTATAAAGTTTGCATCCGGTGATGGTAGTTTGAAAGTTGCCCATTAACAAGGAGGGCTAGAGTTGTAATTAGATATGCATGTAGATTAACCGGGATACACGGTGCGGGATACGTCGCATAGCTCTTGCGACGCATCAGGCAGAGTCCCACCAGACTGTGGTCTAAAAGTTAATTAACACATGCGACATGCTGCGTGGACGTTTGATACCACTTTTCAGCGTGGTCCGGAAGATCCGGTGAGTTATCCTTCAAGAATCACCTCAGCTCTACATCCTGGGGAATTACATCAGGGTCGCAAGGCCTATCCGCAAGAAGCTCCTCTGTGAGTGTTCCGGAAAAGGGAGTTCTTATATTAACTTAATTTGCCCTCGGATGGCTGTCCGAGAGATTTCAAAATTCCTATCATGTATGTCCAAGACTGCTCATCAGCACAGATCTCAATTCCGAATGGCACTGCTGTGATGTAGGTACCACAGTCAGTTAGCAGTTCTCCCATGTCTAGCACTGCGCTGGTCCAGCAGTCTTGCTGACTGGGCCGGCTTCCACGCCGAAATGCTCTCGATTCTCGATTTCTGGCTCATTTTATACTACTCGTGACGTCAGGGGTAGGACGCTCCAGCCAATCAGAGTGTGAGCAGTAGCCAATCAGCGTGCAGCTAGAAACGGTCACGTGGCTATCACGTGAACAGCGCATTCCCCATTCAGTTAATGCATACATGTGTGTACGACGTCAAAGCAATATTTTGAAGATAATTTAAACGAGACTTTTAATGATAACTCGGCCATTTCCGATCCGATTTTAAAAAGGTAAAGTGTTCTGTAATTCTCGTTTCATTGCGGTCCTGATCCGTACCAAGAACGACGAGAATAGTGTGATTTGAAGAAAGCACTAGTACCAACTCGATGCACTATAAGCCTACATGCTCTCCTAATACTGACACGTGTTGTCAGGGAAGCGCTGCCGCACGCGCATGCGCACTACACATTCTTACGGACTTGGCCGTTTTAACGAACCCTCTCTCATAAGGCTTTATACATGCATACTATCTTACTCAGGTGGGCGTGCTTCGAACATTCCCGGAGTGGTCATCCCGTTACCCAGCCTAGCTGGACGGTCCATACCCGTCCGGTCGATCCGTGCTACAGTACATTTTCAAAAATACTCTTCTCTACAAATAGACACTGGCTAAAAACTAAATTTTCTTTACCATTACCCCTTCAATGATTAAGCTCACGAAGAAAAATTCGGTGTTAGCTTTACAAAAATAGTCTTCTAAAATTAAAATATCTTGAAAAGTATCGGCCATCAAAATGTTTAATTGATATATTAAGTAGTATTTTGATGCACTGTTGACACAAAAGTGGTTAACAAATGCGCAATCTTTTCCAAAATATAACAAGTAATATGTTGTCTATTTTGAAACAAATTTTTGCTGAAAGCTGTTGCTGCGACTCAACAGCTTACATGCAGGCTATTGTTACTATTATATCGGTATACTCAATGATATTTTAGAGATATGAATGTTAATCCACCTAGCGCTCTTTGTATTTCATCTGCAGGCATAATATGTCACCTCATAATACAGCCAAACCAGGAGGGGCGATCACTTGCCCGAAACTATTGTACCACTTACAAAGACAAACTAGTGCACGTAATAGAGCCGCAGACCCCCCCCCCCCCCTCCCCCACATCCCACCCCACCACCACCACCACCAGCCACCACATTAGATCTCCAGAAAGGTAGGTGCATGGTCTCTTCGTCAGGTGTCATTATCTTATTCAATAAATAATATATACTAAGCATAAAAAACTCATATCAATTAAAATTCTACTTTGGGACGTTTGTCAAAGCAAGTGCTTATATAACGACCTTCGTATTGTATCAGCCAACCAGCCCACCCACCCACCAACCTATGCATCTATCTACCTGCATATTCGCCCACCCACTATCCACACACACGCACGCACGCACGCACGCACGCACGCACGCACGCACGCACGCACGCACGCACGCACACACACAGTATCCATTCCTGGCCAGTACCATTGAGTACCCCTGGTCATTTTGTCCAAGCTAAATTATCAGTGTCCAGGATCAGTCTAGATACCCATACAGGGTGGTATTTTAACCCATCGACATGTCGAGGGGATAATCTGTGGGTGTGCGAGGGTAATCTACAAATCGATGCCAGCCACGTTCCCTGCATTGTCAGTATGTTGACAAACACTACCAGTTCCGCGTGTAAAACGAGCTGTCCCTATCCAATGATACTAGCAGCAGATTATTCAAGGGACAATATATGGAGATGGTGCTGAAAACTTTTGGGGAGACGGTTAAAATGCATTGCGCGGGTGAGGGAATGGTGGAACAGGAACTTTCCAATGGTGTGTATGTGTTAAATCCTAGCCGATGTGCATATAGTGGATCTAGTTGGCACTACAGTCCCATTATGGCCTATGAGCACTGGTATCCCAAATTGATGCCAGTACTGAATATGACGAACATTGACGTAATGGACATACTGAACCGGACACAAATAAATATACACCTTGAGCACACCAAGTGGGAACGTTTACAGAAGGTCAAGTTAGTAAGTCTAGCACCTTTATCAGAAATAGATATCGACGCTATCAACATTGTGGTATCAACGTGTTAGGGCATAACTCTCTTATTGTAATTGCTTTATCTACATGTATTATTATATTCTTTATATTATTTGTTTCATATCGGTGTGGCGTCCTACCGAGTCTTAGCGGGTTTAAGACGATGCTGTACCGATGAGGAGACTCGGAGGAGCTCTGGGCAGAAGCATGACTGGGTCCGTACGCCGACGAAGGCTGATCAACTGAGGCGGGGTGACGAAGAACCAACGATGGTGACGAGCACAATGGAACGTAGCTTGGGACCACCTGTTCTGACAACTCCAATAATGCAGATCCCGGGTGTCTCTTTTGGTGCACCATTTTAAGTAAAGTACCCAATTGGTACTATAAGTGTCCGACCGACACATTTTTGCATTGTAATGTATTTTGTACTTGTTCACTGTAGTGTTCATTTTGTTGTACCTGCGTGGCAGCATAGATTTCACTTTATGTAGTTTTTCGTCTAATGGTTCTGCCGTGCCGGATATACTTCATCATCATTATTATTTTATCCTATTATGTACATAAATTTTATTTTGTTATTATTGTGAGTAACTGCATGATTACGGAATAGTAGTAGGCATGCTGTTATGGTTTACGTATTGATAATCGCATAAGTATATTGACTCGATAATATTATTCTGTGGTTTTAGTTTTGCATGTGTTATGTTAGATGTTGTAGATTGTATTTATAATTGAGATGACATGGTAAATTCTCCATGAATGGTCAAGGCTGGGGAGAGATTAGAGTGCTGTTGATAGAGCACAGCAGTTAAATGAGCATTCGTATGATGGTTGTTTAACTTCGGTCGGTGGGCATATGTAGATATCCGGATTCGGATCTGGGGATTTTGAGGAAGTAGCTAGCCTCAAGATTGTCGGTTCATGTCTTAAGCATTATTTGCATATGACCGCTTGACATGGCGAGCATGACGCCTAAATCTTCTGTTAATCTTTTTAGTAGTCTTTTTGATAAATTCATCTCAGTTATAAATGTCTGCGTCACGACAGCGTCATCATGATTTATATACAGCGTTTATGAGAAACCATTTATGTAAATATGTGTGCGTGTGTATGTGTGCGTTTGAACATGTACGCACCTGTTTTTATTTATGTAACAAATAACAGTTATATAGATAGATGAACAGGATGACCTAGTCAGGAGCGTGTGATGTGGTAACCTATTTTAGGCTGTGTGCTGGAATACGGTATACGTTTAAGTTATGAGTAAAGGATGGACAAACAGACAAGAAGGAAGGAAGGATAGTAGAAGGAAGAATGAACATTTACTTTAGCGATGGCGTGGGTCTATAGTGAAGACAGCAAGTGTCATTGTTAATAAATGCAGCGTGAATGGAATTAAATGGATGAAGGAATTACTCACCTTTGGACAGCAACAAATGCAAACTATTTTGAATACAATTTGTAACAACAAATGCAAACCTTCGTAACGACAAACGCAAAATATTTGTTAGTTCATAACAATGACTGCATGGTGTTATAGAATTTATCCGAAATCCAAGCATGGTTAGTTAGGCCTGCATGAAATACCGGTTTTGTTATTACTAAATGAATTTTGATGCTACGCATATTGGCGGTTGTATATAAAATGCGGCTGATGATTGACTATTTCAATATGGGACTGTTTTAGGAACAATCGTAGCTATTTAAGTAGTCAATGCTTGGTAACGTACAGTAGGAAATGATTATTTTAAGAACTTTATGACTGGAAATATCCTGAATAGAGACAGTGGTTAAATGACCAGTTTTCTAGTATGATACAACTTTATCAGGTGCTGCTGACGCATGTGCTGTGTGGGCTACGGATTTTCCCGTGACCAGATCCGTAGTATGTGCTAAGTCTCAGATCACCAAATGATGAGGTTCTGTGGTGCTGTGACCGTCATGTTGCCAAAGCCTAAATAGACAAACCATGTATGAGCGAATCCTAGGGATTCAGGTAGAAGTCCGTGACCAAGCTGTCAAGCTGAACAATAACACACAACTATGCTTGGAATCACATCGTAATGTCAGTATGGTGCAATATCAACAAGAAGATGTGATATACCCTTCAGAACGGTTCCAGTGAGAACTAGTCAGAACCAGTCAAACACACGCATCTTCAAGAGAGTTTGTGGGGATTCTATTGGGTAAGCAATGAGACTTGACCAATCAGAATCTGGACTACTTCTTTTGCTCCTGTTGTGTGATGATAGTGTTGAACACCCTTTTGTCCTATATAAGACGTTGTCGACAGTGCTTCGACATCACTCTGTCATTCGATGATCCTGAAGTCAGTGTACATCTTTGTAAACATCTGTTTCAGTATTTAAGTTAGTTACTCTCTGCAATTATTGTGTTTATCAATTGAAAATTGGGAACCAAGTTTGTATAGTTACAGTTTAGATTTATTTACAGTCTGCAATACGACATATTTGCTTCATTCAGTTATATCAGTTAATAAAAATATATTCGTTAAATCTATGATTAAGTGTTAAGTTCAATCTGTGATTAGAGAAAGACACTTCGTCATTTCTGAACCCAGATAATCTTCTGCAGTCAGATACAAGCCCGATACGTCTACATAATCAAACCATTATCAGTTTAGCATCATGTTTAGTTCCGAATCCGTGTTCCCGACTTCTCAATGTGGCATTTATTTTAGCTATACACACCATTGCCCACCCACCCCCCTCATAGCATATATTTTTGTTTTTCTTATTCAATAGGTCGCACTGAGCGTTGTACGGTAGAGAGAAGTTAAATATGTCCATTTACACTGATATATCACTGACACTTAACTTCCTAATGCAGCTTCAGCGACTGGGCATTCAACTTGAAACTATCCAAGTAATCGACGATGAGTAAGAATAGAACAAGTGTTCATCCAACAAACGTTTCCAGTTTATGTATCTATTATTACTGTATTCTGCGGCTGTAGTAGTAGAAACATCCTACAGTTGTAATCAGTCCTTCGCTTTGCCCACTGTGTCTTGTCCTCAGCCGAAATGTTTAGCTTGCTCAGGTCCATTCTTCATTTGACTGTACCGAGTACTTCTTTCTTGATGTCACCTTAATAGTATAGACCCTCGGTACACGGCACCTTTGATAGGGTGTTATCGATCACCTGACTCTCTTTAAATATGGGTATGAGCATGACCACTTCATAATGGGTGTGGCTCAGGCCCATATAAGGAGTGTCACGCGAGGTAGCTAAAAGTGTTGTGTACCGAGGGCAAGGGTTTTTCAGTATTAATGGTTATATGTTAACCCCACACCTCCCCCTATCGTATGACTCCTTCCACCCTAAGAAGGATGGTGTGCTAATTCATAAGGGGGGGGGGGGGGGTTGTGGTAGATCCATTAACACACGTCTTGGTATACCCAGTAGGGAATTGGTAAAGTTAGTACTGAAATAGTAGATGTGAATTCTCTGGCTGGCTGTGAGCAAGTGATACCGGAGATAACTGGTTGAGGGCTAACATAGATTGAGCTGTCAATCATTTTTCATGCTCGCTTCTGATTGGCTGTCAGAATCTGCTGACTACGTAGACCGCAATTCTGATTGGCTGCTCGGTAGGCGGCAATATGGAAATGCTCTGCTCAGTAGACGGCAATATGGAAATGCTCTGCTCCTTATATGGCAATATAGAAATGCTCTGCTCACATCTGATTGGCTGTGAGAATCTTATGAAAATGCTCTGCTTGGTCGGCGCCACTTCTGATTGGCTGGATCAGTAGGCACTATATGTTAATAAGCTTATTTTGTTGATTTAAATTAAATCTAAAAAACCTGGGGTTTTTATCAATGGCTTTGGCGCCCTGTCAGAATGATTGGTTGTTTCCCGCTCTTTTTGCAGCGGTGTTTGCATTTTGGCGCCAGTATAGTTGATGATTGTTTCGCACTGCAAGTGCTCCATAACAGATTTCTAAAAGCAGAAATTTGTAAAAATGTTAGTTCATGTTCTGATGTAATAGAAATATTGTAGTTGTTACACTTCCCCTTTAATATTAACCAAATTACAAAAACGTATATTACCGTCCATATACCTAAAATAAAGCCTTGAAATAAGGTTTACAACTCTCAAGTTACAACTGTCTAGTTTTTACCATTAGCTAAGTAATTGTTCCAATAATTGTGAAGTTTGAAACATTTTCCCCACAACGCTGTTTCCTTTACTTGTATGCTTACACTTGTGGGAATCATTAGTTTCTTGTGTATGCATTTTGAGTGCATTCCGCTCATTTTAGTGTTTGGATTTTGGCGCCCTGTCAGTATGATTAACTGTTTCCCGCTCTTTTTGCAGCTGTTTGCATTTTGGCGCCCTGTCAGAATGATTGATGGTTTCCCACTCTTTTTGCATTTGTGTATACATTTTGGTGCCATTTTTAATGGTCTGGCTCCTGATTGGTGTTTTGGTAAGCGGCATTTATGACTGGTAAACTAAAAATTTGAAAACTATAAAAACTAGGAAAAATCTTTCTTTCAATAACTCTTGTGAAACAAAAAAAATTTGTAAGTAGGGGACCTCTTGAAAAAGCGAAGAAACCATGAATATTACATATTTTCTAGGTTGCGTTGTATCCGTAGATCTCGGTCGTGGCCGTTATGTCAGAGTTATAAAAATTCATGGTGAAACAGTTATAGATATACATGAATTTAGCCGTATTGGTGGATACTCTACACAACGTGGTACTTATTTCAATGCAAATTGTTTCAGAAAATTTTGTGAAAAGATATCATTATTTGAAGAAATTGAGCAAGAGGCGCGAGGGAAAGACGGCGTGAAAGAAACATTTTACACATATTGTCAATATCGGATTCTAGGATTAGCTACCCTTAGATCCGCCGAGTACGATATTGTATAATATTTAGTACTTGGAAAATATTGGCATATGTTTCCCAACACTGTGCGTTTGAAATCAAAGCGTTAATTTATCAATGGGGAATATTTATTACAGTATCATCACATTACGTCATTTGGGGATTCCAAGTTACAAGGAAATATAAGCCGTGATTGACAGGTCGGGTGTGAGGCGTGTATGAGCATGAATAGTGCGTAGTATTATTACATCGCCGGGGGGGGGGGGGGGGGGGGGAATAATGACCTATAACGAGTACAAACATGTAGACTGAATGCCAGGATGACTGTTTGAATATTTTGTAGAGAATTGTTTTGTAAACGAATGGCTGGTAACTACGATCAGTATGGGCAGACAAATTACGCTAGTCATATTTGTAATCAGTCTGATTGAGTTAGTCGTGATTATCACCAACCAATCTAGTTTTGTCATTTCAGATGTTTTAATAGCCGTTTTGGGTTCAAACACAGCTATAAATTACTAGAAATAAGTAGGCGGAGAATACCCGCGTCAGGCCAGACCGTAGAACTGGTTATAGTATTTTAATATAAGAACGGCACGGTAAGACAGTGGTGGATTAAATACTGAGGAGCTTTAAGGAGAGGTTCTCGCTAATTAATGCAACAGAGTCTCACGGGACCATTGTGTGAGATAAGATTATGATGGTGGTCAAGGAAGATTGCTGAATAACGGGAACGGCCATAATAGAGTGCTAAAGAAACCAGTTCTATGATTCACTACCGTGTGGTGCCTGATGCTGATTGCACAACTTGTGATCATCCTGGAATAACCCCACCTGGTTAAGGATCGGGCACTAGTACGCCATGACGAGTGGTAAACATACGTCGTCGTGACTAAATGAGACTTGTCCCAATATGGAAGTAATTACAGCAGAATCCTACTTGGTTGGTTAACGCTCTTGTCACAACAAACCAAAAGGAGTGGGAGCACACAGTATGCGAGTTAAGGCTGTTGATGAGTCTTGTCAAAGCAAGCAAAGTTTACATTATCTGTCAGGAGCCATCACTCCCAAACTGGTTCCCACCAGTTCCAAGATTGCACAACGAGGGAGCAAGGGACCAATCAAAGTGCGAGTTTTAGGGGGAAATCCTTGGGATAGCCCAAAATGACGTCAGAGCAGAGGAACCACTTTATTTGTATATAAGTTGGTGTCTGCTCTGTTTTCGGTTACCATCGCGAGATCAGTAGTGTCTTTTCACCATCAGAAGATCCGAGTGGTAATCTTCATATTGATTACAAGTTAGTATAGTAAGCAGCTTATAATTATTATCACGTTAAAAGTTATCTCAATTGGTGTACAAGCCTTCAATGCGGCCTTTGTGAATTATAGTAATTAATAAAGTTATCAATTTTTGTATTACTTTACAAGTCAGTGTTTTTAGTTTTGTTCAAATTTAAGTAAAGTGAAAGGAAGACCACCTTTCCCGAACCGCAGAAAGTCAGATTTAGTTTAGAGAATAGATTTAATTCCAAGAGGATCGTGAATTCTTCAATATGAGCTGGCTGCAAAGTTTCAATTTCATCGAAATATCTGTGTGTCGATGTACGCAGATATTTTCTAGCTACTACGCCCAATGGCCCGTCTGTTGAGACACCTTCAAGACATGGGATTTACTTCACACACACACGCACGCACGCACGCACGCACGCACGCTCGCTCGCTCGCACGCACGCACGCACGCACGCACGCACGCACGCACGCACGCACGCACACACACACACACGCACGCACACACACACACACACACACACACGCCCGCCCACAATACTAGATTTAAAATATGGCTCAAGAAATGTTAATCACATGCATGGAACATCTCTCAATAAGAACATTGCCCAAACAAGCGAACAGTGGTGAAGAACGAACCAGTATTTATATTAATGGTGTGCCACCGAGTAACCGAATTTACCTGAAACTGATAATGACCCAGAACCAGTGGTTCAAAATTGTCAATACTTTACAACAAGGTGGGAAATTTGATCATTTCGTTATTGAGAGCAGCATGTACATTTCTTTAACTGAAACCGAAATCTCTACAGTTTTTATGATAAAAACATGACAAGACAATAGATTACATTTTTTTCACGTGAATTATTAAGCAAAGTTTTATGA
>JAVVLW010004459.1:0-19474 GCA_034401795.1 Chaetoderma sp. LZ-2023a
CTCGCATCAGATAAGCCCTGTGACATGATTCAAGAAATTGAAGAAATGGATGTTAACGTTGTAGATGTCCCGTTAACGCGCGCTGATTTTACGCAGGAGTTGCCAATACAGAATTTTTAAGAAATGGCTGTGAATGATGTGCATGAGCGTGAGACATTGAAAGTTGAGATAGAAGATACATTCAAGATAAAACAATCGGTTTGACAATAAATATTCAGAGACTGAGGTTCAATTGTTTCGGTCAACTCTGTTCGTCACATATTTTTCGAAATGAGACTCTGAGAAGCAATTTAGCTGCCTTCTACGTTTGAATACATATTTTCCATTGAAATAAAATTGAAATAATTCATCACACACGTGCACGCCTCAAGAACCCCCACCGCCCGCCCTCGCTCAATGGCTTGAATGTTCTTAGCAGATTTGGATGTTGCACAGAAACGTTCCAGGTGACTATTACCCAATGCCGCATTGAGATTATGTTCTGGCGAAATCAGGAAAATGAATTCACAGATAACTAAGCATCTAGATTTACGTTCAGAAATGTGGGAGACTCCCTGGGAGAAACTAGATTTCAAAATTTTACAGGCGAAGCCCGACGCCCCAACCCCTCGCCATGGAGAGAGGAACACCTCTAATAAAACCTTCTTAATATTACGACCCCATATATGGAATTCATCGCTCATGGATAACATCTTATTGTCAAGCACGTTTGCGTAACAGTTATTGTAATTGTAAAGATGTTAGGATATGAATATACAATAACCTACTCACATTGCACACGATTGAGTAGAAGAATCCGTTTAACTACAGACGCAGTGTCTGTCCTTGCAAGCTTTCAGCGTCCAGTCCAATTAATTTCAAAATATTCACAGTTAACACAATATCTTTTATTAATTAACTCCAATGTGTCATTCAAGTCATATGTTCTGAATAGTTTGGCAGTAAATATGATTAGAAAATGTTAGTAGCATAGGCAGAAAGAGAAACGTGGAAAAAAATTAACACGAAATTGATTTCCGGTCCTGTGAATGATTTCTGGCCGCAAATGAACATACTGTGATGGTGCGCAACACCGCCAGCCCTCCCCCTACTTCTGGTGCACTTCCGGTTGCCAGAAAAAATTCATGTTTATAGACCCACCAGTGAAAACCTTTTTTTAAATTGAGAGGAAATTGATTTCCAGTCCAGTAAATGATTTCTGACCGGAAATGAACATCATGTGCATGCCCATTAGTGTGATAGTAAGACTTATGAAAAAAGAAAGTGTCTGCACTTACGGTAGCCATAAAATTCATGTTTATAGACACCCCATTGAAAAAAACAAGGATAGAAAATTGATTTACGGACCTGTGAATGATTTCTGCCTGGAAATGAAGATGCTGTGCATGCCGGCTAGTATGATATTAAAATACTTAAGAGAAAATAAATTTTAGGAGAAACATTAGAATTACTTAAAGATGAAAGGTATATCGTTTACCTGGATATCCTGCTGAGGAGCATATTACATCCTGGGTTCAGTTATACACAATCTTCAGTGGTGGTGGGTTCCCTACTCTGGTGTAAACTGTTGAATGACTACAGTGTTCAATGTGTTTAGTGTGTGTTGGCAATAACAAAATTAAAACCCTTTGTCATCCCTGTCCGTATGCAACACTAAAGACAGTAGGTATCCATCACTTTGCAAGTCTTATAGTACAATCAGTGGCGGAGTCTAAGAATAGTGAGATGTGTACAGATGAATATGTAGATTTTATTAGTTATACAACGTTCATAAGACAAATGTACTATTGTTGAGCTCTTCCGGCTAAGACTCTATAAGAAGCTGTATAACAACTAGAACAATTTGGCAAGAGAAAATTTTGAAATGTGCAGAGGAACTGATATCCTACCCCGGCAGTAGATAGACACTACCTCAAAAAGCAGAAACAGAATAACGAGCAGGCAGTCAGGACTTGCCAGGAAGAAGATAACAATAACTCTGAATTGCTAAAGATTACCATATGAGCTTCCGTTTCGGAACACGACATCAACTTCCCAATGGTGAAGAAAAATGTAACACAGATAAGTGGTTCTTTCCATTACTAATATGTGGTGTTTGTAAATGGCGAGAAAACCTTATCATCTATATACACCTGTTCATTTTTTTAATCGATACAGCGAGAGGATTAGTGGTGTCAGAGATAATGATCGGTAAAGCTTGACTCACAGTGCCACTGGACTACTGACATAATGCCATCCACCGGAACCCCATTAAACAGGGCAGTGGAAGTCACTACGCCGCCGACACTGTGAGCCCTGACCATGTCAACTTGCTTACCAGTGGCGGATTTGTGGCAAAACTGGAACATTCCATAAGTCCAATTGATATTGTGTCTTTTGACACCCGGGCATGGGGTTCAATATATGACAACCATAATGATGATGGGTCCGTCCGCCATTCCTGAGTACTTTGTTTGTACCAATTTAATGCGCGGACTGGACAACAAGCTTTTGAAGTAGGATCATATCTAGTCAAGCTGGTAAAATAATAGGTTGACCCGGGTATTGTATTAATCCTAGGTAGATGCGTACGGCCTTCCCCTGTAACCACATAACGGTCGGCCTCGGCGGACAAGGCAGGAATTTCGCTTCTCTGCCTTGATGAGGCGGCAGCAATAAAAAGGTTTTAAGTGTCAACAATTTCATTGAAATGGAACTTAGTGGCTCAGAGTTTATCAGCTAGAACTTGAAGAACTAGAGATAAACTCCAAGATGGAATCGCTGGTGAATTTCTCGGTCTTACCCATGCCTTTAATTAAAGTATTTAATGTACTTACTTCCTCACTTCCCATATTAGCCAAGCAAGGGACAACATACATTAAAGCTGACTTGTAGCCAGCAATAGTTAGGCTTGAGGCTATATGCATCGTCCCGGTGAGAGGAAATCGGCTACTAACTGAATAGATGAATCTATTGGATTAATACATCTTTTTGAGCACCATTCAGCAAATCTAGTGATTTTATAATTATATGGTTGACTCCCTTCTGGCTTTTGCCATAAACATGGCTGCTTACTCAGAAAAGCCCTCCTTAATTGCGGATTCCTTGACAACATCCACGCAGTCAATTTGAACACTGACGGATTACTGTGAAGGGACTTGACCTGGAAGATTATATTGTCCATCAGAGGCAGAAGAACATAATTGCAGACCAGAAGGTCCAGCAGATCCGTATTCCATGATCGGCGTGGCCAATTTGGGCCGATCAGAAGCACTTGGCACTCGTCTGATTTTCTGTAGAATTTTTTGAATCAGGATTGCTGGCGGGTATGCATATGCATACATTCCCTCCCAACTGATAGCTAGCGCATTTGTTGTGATAACGCTCAGATCTGGATTCGGAAAGATGTACATCGTCATCTTCGCATTCTTCTTCGTTGTGAATAAATCTATGTTGGGTTTCAGTGGTTGAACAGATGATCCGCCACACATTGATTTAGTTGCTATTCCGTAGGCAAAACACTCATCCTTCAGCTCAATGAGTCTGCTAGCAGATTTAACTTTCCCGGAATATGAACTGCTTTCAAGGTGATCATGTGATGTAGGCACCAGCAAAGCAGTTCCCAAGTCACCATACAGATTGGGCGACTTCGTGTCGCCATGTTGGTTTATGTAAGTCACTACTGTCGAGTTGTCTGATCAAACTAGAACTATCTTGCTCTGAACTTTCTCCACGAAATGTTCCAGGCCTAGAATCACTGCCTGTAATTCTAGCAGATTGATAGGTTCCTGTGACTGATCCAAATTCCAAAGCCCTGATACTGTGGCTTCTTCCAGGCATCCCTCCATTTATGCGTCCGTATACATCGTTACTTGAGGGTAGGGAGGGGTGAGCATCACACCCGCCAGGATATTATCTCTCCTTATCCACCATTGGAGGTGGTGAATAAGAGGTTCCAACACTGACACCTTTGAGTGCAGTGATCCTGTACTCTGGGTGCACTGTGTCAAGAGAAATAACTGGATAGGCCGCTTGCGTAGGGCCACATGTGAAATGACTGGTTCCAGAGAAACCATCAACCCCAGCATTCTCAAGTAAACCCGTGCCAGCACATGCCGACTGTTGCACACTGACTGTATTACTGAGATGAGTATTTCTACTCTCTCCTAAGTAGGATAAACATATCCTATCTCTAGATCGAAGAACATGCCCAGGTAAACAAACTTCTGGGATGGAGTCCTGATTTCTGAAAGTTTATTATCCAGCCTAAGTCTGTGAGAGCTTTCAAAACTATCCAGATTTGCTGATATATTTTCCTGATTGTGTGTTTTTAACAGCCAGTCATCTATGTAAGTGTGGACTGCTATGCTTTTCCTGCGGAGGTATGCTGTGATAGCAAGGGCCACCCTGGTGAAGACCCAAGGAGCCATGGAAATTTCAAAGGGTAGAACCATGAATTCCCACTGATAGCCCTGGAATGCTAAACCTCAGGAACCGGCGAAAACTCCTCGCCATTGGAATGTGGAAATATGCATCCTTCAAATCTATTGATGCTGTCCACATTCCTTTCTCCTACCCCTCCAACACTATTTTTATTGTTTCCATCTTGACACTCAGTGTGTCTATGAATTTGTTCAATGGTTTGAGGTTGAGAATTGGTCTCCACCCTACAGTGCTCTTTGTCACTGGAAACATGGTTAAATAGAAGCCTGGGCAATTTTGTGCTACGTTTTGTATGAGGGAATTTATTTCCTCCTCGACACACAACCATCGATCTGAATCCCTTGGATTTTGAGTCCAGATCGGGACCAGAGACAGATGCGATGGCGGCCCATTATCCAACTGAAAGCCATCGCAAGACTAAGCGGTCCTGAGTTAACCGCTCCGACTCTTTCTTGTGAAGGATCAAGCGACCCCTCCCTGAGTCCACCTAGGGAGAGAGGTGGACATAAGCAATGAAAGACTGGCACTGTCTCTGGTTCTAGAAGCACTGGAATCGTCTCTGTGGTAACAGGCCGGCTACCACGTCCATATCCTCGTGCACCACAGTCGACGCCGTTCGCACCTTGGTGAGTGGACGGTTACTTGGCTACGCTGGAGGAGCCTGCAGCCCACGCCCACAGGCCTGTGCTGTCTGGCCTCTGACATGACCAGCGCCAGAGGACAGTACACATGGGGCACCACCCAAACACGCTCCCTACGGAGCACCTCAAATTGTTCGTATAGCACCCTCTGGTTATTAACTGGTGACCATTTCTCGGGGTCCCTCACCTCCAAAATGACCAGGACCTGACATAGCTGTTCGCAGCAGCCCCTGTTGTACAAATCCTGGGACGGGCACACATTGTCCAACAAAAATGTGTGCCCAGACACTTATAGTTACTGACTGTGCCATGCAGTCCAGAACCAGGTTTATTCCATCCTGGATGGCTCTGGACTGAGATGGGGCTTGCCTGGTGCGATGCAGAGGCTGCTGTTAATGCCCCCTGTAACAGTTAGGTGGCGTGCGAGCTCTCCTCTGCATCGTGGTATTTGCCGTGCAGTGCTCCCATGTCAGAATGGGAACCTGGTCGCATGTCCTCGCCAAGCACTGCGCGAAGTGTTCATCCGCGCTTGACTTTGGCACAACACCGTTCTGCTGGTACTGATCAACCACAAAGCGGCATCGCCTCCCACCATGCGAGGTGCTTTTGCGAGCCATCCATTAGGCCTAATGGAAGTCTCTGCCACTGTAAACATATCCGCGATATGCTCCGCTAGTGGCAGAGATGGCGTGGCGGTAGACGTCGGCTTACTCGCCAACCACAGGCGCTGGTCCCGCTGGCTAGCCAACTGATCCACATTAAGCTCTGGTCTGATGCTTACTAACCATTGGCACATGTCAGACCAATCCTCCTCCGTGGCCACCTGCGAGTGCATGGCTAGGCGCGGGTCTTCATCGTCCTCAGCAGCACTCACGGGCTTGTACGTGACTGGAGCTGTGGACACTGCTGGCAAGCTGGTGAAAGAGGAGCCGGAGCCGTGGTATCGTGTTAGGTATAATTCACCACGCCATGGTCCGGGCCGGCTGCCACCATACCATCGGCAAGCTGAGGCTGAGGTATGCGGTATGGGCGGCCATTCGCTCCAACCCGCGCAAACCCTTTGAGCCATGAATGCTACCCTGTGGGGGAAGTCCCACGGAAAAGGTCACCCATGCTCCCCGTGCATCATCGGGTGACCTTAACAGAAAGTCCTCATCCTCCTGGCCAGACAGATTAGACTCTGGGTTAGCGAAGAGTGCTAACCCGGACTGGCCAGGGAAGGTACCATATGAGGGCATGGTACCATGGGTGTGTGGATGCTCCATGGAACCTGTAAAGCCGGAACCTGGGTCCATCACCGACCCCAAGATCTACCGACGAGCCAAGCCTCCAGCCGGGAGCCACACATGCTACATTTGGTGCAACCGTGGGGAGCAAACTTCGATTTCAAGAAACGACGGCAGGTAATACAACCAAATTTCTGAAAGACTATAAGACAAAGACAATGAGTTTTTAGTTAATATTGTTAGCAATCTCAAAACCAAATAAAAAGGAGTAACAACTAACGGCCATAACAGGGCAGTTGTTAAGAAAGATAAATCAGCCTGGACAAATTGAAGTGTTAATAATAATAATAATAATAATAATAATAATAATGGCCGATTATGATGTCATATTTCCAAAAAACATGGAAACAAACAGACTTGAAAACATCATCAATGTATAAAGACAAATTGTATTCACAACACAAGAGCATAATCATAGTGACTGAATAAAGCAACAGGGGAGTGATAACAACGTACTGGGTCTGTTTTGCTTATGGTGTGCATGTCGGCCCAGGGAAGGCGGTGACCCCTACCCTGCTTGGTTGATGCCCGTCGGCTCCATTGTGTGGAGCTGGTGGATCCAGTGGCATTCTTTCTGTCTTCTCCATTTGGTGGATACTTCATCCTCGGGGTCTGAAGATAGGACCTGGATTATTCTGAATTGCATGTTAATTCTAGAATGCCTGGGTCTGTTGAAATGCCATGAAACTGGAGTGTCATACCTCTCATGTTTGTAGAGGTTGGTGATCGAGCGTAGGTGCTCTTGAATGCGGATTTTGAAGGTGCGCAGCGTCTCTCCTACGTACTGCTTTTTGCAGACTGAGCATGTCAATAAGTAGACTATATTTCTTGTCTGGCAGTTGCCGATGATTTTGGACCTGTAGGAGAGCCCTGTATG
Source organism: Chaetoderma sp. LZ-2023a (assembly GCA_034401795.1). Lineage (NCBI taxonomy): Eukaryota > Metazoa > Mollusca > Caudofoveata > Chaetodermatida > Chaetodermatidae > Chaetoderma > Chaetoderma sp. LZ-2023a. The sequence continues at coordinate 7,227 of JAVVLW010004459.1, forward strand.
GGAGCTAGAGAAGAATCTGTTCTTCTGCATTGTGTTGCAGATGTTGCAATTTTTTGTGGTGCAATTCTTGAGTGGGTTTCTATGGGGCAGTGTTCTGACCACCGCCGGTAGCTTAGCTCTGACTATTGTGTCTTTTATGGTTTTGTTTCTTCTGAAACCGAATAGTGGCGGTTCTGGGAAGGCGAGCCTGCATCTGTGGCTTGCTTCCAGAATGGGCTAGTATTTCTTGATAGTATTTTTGAGAAAGATACCTGTGCGGTTGAAGTCGCAAACGAAGACTGGTTTGGATGGGAAGGTGTTCTTTGATGTGTGGGTATTAGCGGGTGGATGTAGAAGGTCGTTCCTGTTCTGTGTGCGGGCTCTGTGCCTGGCTTTGTCTAGAATTGTACGCGGATATCCTCTGTTTTTGAAATGGTCTAGTAGGGCTAGGCTATTTCTGTCGAAGTCTTCCGGGTGTGTGCAGATTCTCCTGAGTTTCAAAAACTGTCCGTATGGGGACGAGTCTTTGCAGATGGCTGGGTGGTCTGACTTGTAGTGGAGATATCCGTGTGTATCTGTTGGTTTAGTATAGAGATCAAAGGTTATTGGTTGGCCATCAATGTTGATAGCCATGGTGTCCAGGAAGGAGACCCGTTCTCGTGACGACTCCATAGTAAATTTGATACTATGGTGGGATGAATTCATGTACGTGACGAAGGAGTCCAGAGAATTTTAGCCATGTTCCCAAACCATGAATATGTCATCTATATATCCAATGTAGAGCGATGGTTTGAATGGGGCTCCAGCCAAGAGTTTCGTTTCTAGATCGGCCATAAAAATGCAGGCAAAGGAGCATGCTGCTTTGCTGCTCATGGCGGTCCTTCCTACTTGGAGGTAGTGTTCGCCATCAAACTCGAAGTTATTGCATTCTAAAACTAGTTTTAGATGGTTTAGGAGGCCTCTGACGGTGAGGTTTCCAGGGAGCCCGTGTCTCTGGCAGAATTTTGCTACTGCTCTTAGTCCCTCGTTGTTTGGGATATTAGTATACAGAGAAGTGACGTCCATGGTGACCAGTAGGGTGTCTGGTGATGTTTTTCAGAAGCTTTCGACTTGGTTGATAAAGTCTGTGGTGTCTCTAGCATATGATGCAATCTTTGTGATGTGCACTTTGATATGTTCGTCCACAAAACTGCTAATCACCTCGGTGGGGCAGCCTATTCCACTGATGATTGGTCTGCCCGGAATAAGACCCTCCTTGTTCTTCTCCTTGTGGACTTTCGGTAGGAGGTATTGAATAAAGCAACAGCTGAAGCTAACCATTCAGACAAAACAGCGGAAAAAAATTGGCAGCAGAAATATTAAATATTTTCAAATATATTAGTGTCATATAAGCATAACTAGAGCAACTACATCTTTAGCAAAGACATGCTACCATATCCAGCGCTCTTGAGAACTCTGCCATAACACCATGCCTCTTCACCATAAAATTATTGGGACCACAGGACAGAATGAAAGCTCTCTCTTATGGGAGCCTAAATCACTCTGGGCATAGACTTTTTTCCTAACAGTTTTTAGAGCAAATGGTGGAGACAAACACCCTCTTACACGTGACCAAACTTCATGACAGGAACCGGTGGACACAAAAACAAAGACAGATTAGAATTTCAGTGCCAAAATAATATTTTACCAGTTTTCTATGCGCCTCTATCGTCCAACACGTATCACAGAAACACAACAATGTGAAACAATGACGAGAATTAGACAGAAAAGTAATAGAATTCACATGGTGGCATGTCCCTGGCTCATCCTCCCATGATTTAGCTTAATTAGACATCTTTTAAGCAACTGTACTACACTATTTTAATTGAGTACAAGCAGAAATTAGCTTCACTAAGAAGAATTAGAGCATGTGTTCTTGGCCAATAGCCAAGAATGAGGAAGTGTCAGTCTTCACATGCGCAAGATTTGGGCTGACATCCGCCGGACTGTCAACTAACTCACTGCCGAGTACACGCACCTTTCTTTTAAAATCGGAGTTATATTGAGTCAAGTTCGATATTTAGAAAATATCAAAGAGTGTTAGGGAGGTAAGTACATACTATTGAAGTGAAAACGCTCTTATCAGCACTACTTTCCTTATCTCTGTGACAATCTTTCTTAATCCACTGTTATGATGTCAACAATCAATGACGTCATCCCTTCATACTCTCTGCCCAGCAACGAGAAATATGCACCTTTATGATGTCATACGTCATGCCAGAAATGTATTGACAATATCGCAAGGAAATGACGACATTAGATTCCTTGAGGCATCAACGTTCATCATCCAACCATCTCGTCAGAAACTTAAACTACAATACAACTATTGAGCATTTTCTCCTACATCCCTCCATTTAGCACCGACTCCGTTGGAGAAGTCACTCGGCCCATGTCACCGGACCGCGAACAATGCGCAGGAGCAAGAAACGTAAAGAAATACATGAGTTTCTGAACTATCAGACACACAAAGACTAGTTCTTTATCAAACCGATTGTTGTGTATAAACACACACACACCCATCCCACTAGCGCGGCTATACTCAACGTAAGGTCTTAAGGAAAATCTAATCCAGAGATAATACGTATTTATTAAACTGCTAAGTTCAATTAACAGGAAAACGTTAATGCTGAAAAATGCAGTTTTACCAAGGTCACACTTGCCCTTTGACATTTTGAGCCTACGGTCATTGTGTCATTTTGACCTTTTCGGCCCAATAGCAGTGTGTGATGCCCTCTAAATACAAGGACGTGTATCCAAAGTCTGGTGCAGCCTGCTTAGCCAAAGATGAGATATGAACTTCTATGTTGAGACAAACACAAAATGTTAATGTAAAAAACAAATTTTTTACCAATGTCACAATCAACACGTGACCTATTCATTGTATCAAAGGTTGGGTCCACCAAAGACTGCTAAGTTGAGCTAAACGGAAAAGGTTAATGTTGAAAAAAACTAAGTTAATTACCAAGGTCAGTGAAAGGGGTCAGTGACCTTTCCCACGGACCTTTTGTCTATTTTGTCTTTTCATCACTTTGTGACGCCCTGTCATTATATGGACGCATGCATTCAAGTTTTGGCCCAATTTGATTAACCAACTATGAGATATGAACTGCCATAAGCAGTAATAGATCCCAGACAAATTAACTTCAATATATTAAACATAATAATTCTAAAATTGAAGACTTTTGGAGTTTTCGACTTTCAGATTTAAAGGGTTAAACTAGGTCACCCTGATAATGCAGGTTACCGGGCCAGTACCTTGCCATATTGGCCCGGTATTGGTCCAGTACAGCCCCCAGTAACCTGTGTAATCACACCAGTCATTTAGCATCTTCCCCTGAAATCTTGTTGAGTCTCAGAACTAATGCGACCCACCAGGAGAGATCAGTGTAGCTGAAGCTCAGGTGATCTGCGTGAAATATTCCAAGTGAGTTAATAAATTAGCTTTGAGTCGTTTAAAATATTAAATTATGAATCCGGAGCAGGAAGCAATATATTTCGACAGATCGCAGGGAGCAATATATTTCGACAGATCTGTAACTCATTGCGGATGTCTATTGTAAACTCATGGAAATTTATATACCGTATTTCAATAAGAATAACAAACCAACATTAGAAATTACTAAATATTTTATCTTTTTATTATTTACAATGTAATATATATGTAACACACAACATTATACAGGGTGCGCAGTAATAATGCTATCTGCACATTGAACACACTCCGTGAAGAAGCATCAGGCAACTGCTTATCCCTGGTTTCTGTGAAACTAAGTGGCTGAGAGTATTTTAAACTGCGTAGATAAGGCCCAATGCAGGTAACCAGGTTTTTTTTACACTTCTACCAATTACTACACATGAGAAGCAAGGCAGCCAGGAGAGGAGAGTGCCCAGGTTTCCAATAACCACCAGATGGCTAACCAGAATCTATGTGAATTCCAGGTATCTAGTTTCATGGTTCAACACCTGAGCGTTTGCCTGCACTAGGTTCTCAGTCTCAAGGAAAGTGGAAATTCAAGCTGTTTTTAGGACTTGTTCAATTTCACGTTTTCCAGGATTTTTTTGGACAATTTTCTGACTGTGTTTAACCATTCACACAGACTCTAACCCTTTAATCCTCGAACTTGGTGAATAAAATTTAAATTTTCTCATAGAAAATCTTCATTTGCAACCTAAGACAATTTTTTTTAATTTATCATGGGAATGACTGGCTCGATTATCAAGCCAGTCATTCCAGAGTTAAACTTTCAAAAATAGTCTTCTCTTAAGCCTGCAAATGAACATTCCTCAACACTCCTGCAGAAGCTGATTTGACTGGTATGCGTATTAAAGTGCTAACATCCAAGCCAGTAAAAACTGACTGTTGCAGTTGTTTTGAGGAAGGTTCATGTAAAAGCCAGGAGAAGACAACTCTACAAATCATTACCATTAACCCTTTGACACTCATATCAGCCAAAAACAGCTTCTGCAGTGGTCTGGAGAAATGTCCATTTGCAGACCAAGAGAAGACTATTTTTGAAAATTTACCACTGGAATGACTGGCTCGATAACCGAGCCAGTCATTCCAGTTGTAAATTTTCAAAAATAATCTTCTCTAGGTCTGCAAATAGACATTTTCAAAGACAAAATTGAAATGTTCTTGAACAAATTCGAGAGTTAAAGGGATAAGGGTCAAAACAGTTATTATGATTTTATGTACTTTTATGATGAACCTGAAAGCTTGACTACAAAAACATCAATTTCAACTTCAGTTCAATGTTTTAAAATTAACTTGATTGTGACCTGCAACAGCTGTCAGTCAAAGTACAGCTGCCAGTCAAAATAATCTCAGAATATTGAAGTTTGATTCTAGTTTTCTTAAACATTATTAGAAAATGTGACATGTCACACAGCTCACCAAGAATTCTTCCAGTATAAGAACATATGATAGATTGATATATCACAATTTTTATGCATTATATATAGAGGATCTCGAACGAGGTCCCCTTTTAACCATCAAATTTATTCAAGAAAATTTTTTCATAGAAAATGTGGATTTGCAGACCAAGAGAAGACTCTGATTGGTCAATATAAAGTTACTTTCATACACTAACAACCAATAAAATCACTTCGCTGGATTATTAACCGGGTTCTTATTGTTAATATGGAATGGGCTAAAAGAATTTGTTTCTATGATAAACTGGGATACTGTCTACAGCAATACCATGTACCTTAGATTAAAGGATCAAAACCAGATGCCTAATGGTGGTATACCGAATCAGGATGTGTATTAGTAGAATAGTACCATAAATCACAATGTTACTGATAGCAGCTCATAATGAATATTTAAAAGTGGCAGTTCAGCTTTTACCCTTTAACAAACATGCTGATCAAAAATGGCTTCTGCAGTGGCCTTAAGAAATGTCCATTTGCAGAACAAGAAGACTATTTTTGAAAATTTACCACTGGAATAACTACAGGCATGAGAAGGATCTAAAAAAAAAGAAGAGCAAATGTTTTTGGGTATTTCAGACAGAATTGTCAACTTTTTATTTTTCACAATTTTTTGAAAAAAGAGGAAATCAGCTAAAAAGAGGAAAATTCTCATCCCTGTAACTAGCTTGATAAATGATCCAGTGCTTCCATTGGTAAATCTTCAAAAATAGTCTTCTCTTGGTGTGAAAATGATAATTTTCTAAGAGAAAGTTTTCTTGAACAACTTTGCAGATTAAACGATTAAAGCATCAAAACCAGATTCCTAATGGTGGAATACCAAATCATTGTGCATTGAGAGCACAATACAACTGGTAGTGGTTCATAGTCAATATTTTAACATGACAGTACAGCTTTAACCCTTAAATTTGTTCACAGAAATTTTAATTTTCTCACATGAAATGTCCATTTACACACCAAGAGAGGAACAGTTTGGAAAATTTATCACTAGAATGACTGGCTTGGTTATCGAGATAGTCACTGCAGTGATAAATTAAAACAAATTCTTTTCTCTTGGTGTGCAAATAGACATTTCTCAGAAGCACTGCAGAAGCTGTTTTTGGCAGGTTTGAGTGTTAAAGTCTTAAGGCATCATCAACAGCATATCATCAGGGGGGGGGGGGGGGGTTAGAGCGCCGGAAGCAAATCTGAGGGGCGGGGGCAGGTTCCACAAAAACGGCACACTGAATGGCATTGTCTGGAAGAAGATTTGAAATGAGTGTCCCCCACCCCTCCTCTCATAGAAGGGTGTTCGGGTATACCCACCTTCCTAACCACCACAAGAAAAATAATTATTGAACGGTGCAGGCTCATGACTCGATCTCCTGCATTCTGAATTTCTTATGATTACGTATAAATGTTAGAGCAATGTTAATCGAGGAACTTATGTATTCTTTGGTCAATTGAACCTATTCCCAATTCACAATCTGAGCGAGCGAGCGGGCGGGCGGGTTATTGTATCAGATACACACGTTGGGTGTGCGTGTATTCGTGCATGTGTCTGCACTGAGGACAGTACAGTTTGGAGGGTGAGAGCTCATACACATATAAATAGCACAGTATTGAAAAATCCAGGAGAATGATATTTATTACTTAGAGATGTAGGAGACATAGGAGATTGTTTATAAGTGAATCTAATATTTACATTCCTTCGATGGAGGGCCCAGTCACACCCTCCTTCTATTCTATATATGTGTGTGGCGGGGGGGGGGGGGCAAATCTTAGACACATTCCTCAAAGACACCCACCGACATTGCACTTCGGCCATGTGTATACAAATTATTTCTACCTTTGCATCTGCTTCACACGTTAATTAAAAATTTGAGTTTGAGAGTTGCTGTTAATTCTAATATCCATTTGTGTTTCCACATTGCTGCACCCAGCCGCCCATCCTTCCACATATATTCTATTTGTCACATGTAACCGCCACTACATAAATAGCGTTTGCATTGATGATTTGATTCGGCCTGGAAGCACTCCCATATTACTTTATGGACTTATGTTAATGTCAAAACAACCAAACTTTAATACAACTGATCAGTCTGCTCTGAATAGTTTAAAAATCTAGTTTAAAGATCTAAAGTAAAGTTTACTCATTTTTCGCATAGAAACGGGTAAAGGGCACAGCTGCCCCCGCTGCCCAAAGCCAATGGGGGCAGCTGGCCCCGCTGCCGTCGTGCTTCCAGAGCCCCTGCATATCATATGCAATTTCAACATTTAACCATAAAATTTCTTTAAGAAAATTTCAATATTATCATAGAAAATATCCATTTGCAGACCAAGAGATGATTTTTGAAAATTTAACACTGGAATGGCGGGCTCGATTATCGCGCCAGTCATTCCAGTGGTAAAATTTCAAAAATAAATATAGAAATATGCATTTCTCAAGACTACTGTAGAAGTAATTGTTTGCTGTCTTGAGTGTTAAATGTCTAACTCAACTCGGTTCTGTGCTCGATTTATCACCAGTGTCACTATCGTCACTTTGTAGTTTTATATACCGCTCCAGATTACCGCTAAGAGATTGCTGATGAGAGTTGAGTAAAGAATGAGTTTTTCCAGCAGCTGAATTTAACGTAGCTAAGAGGTGTGCTCGTAAAGTATCGATATTTGGTAAACTTGCAAACCACATCATTCCCTCCTTTGTGAGAAGTCGATCCTCGACAAAGCCACCTGGAAAGATAATATAGAATATTTTGATTTATAGTTAGAAGCATGCACATGACCACACACAGTTATGCATGCACGCACACGTGCACACACGCACACATGCTGCATATGCGCTCGTCGAACCAGGAACCAAATTTTGATCTTTCATCATTACCAATGGTTACTGGTTCGTAAATTTCAAGATTACGGTGCCAAGATAAATTTTACAACTTATTTGAATGACAAAATCTCATAAATATTTTCCTTAGACTGAATTCAAAGTATAAATCAAAATATGATCATATTAATTGCTAAAGTTAGCACAATTTAGAATGCTTGTCCGTTGTGGGTTCAAAATATTGCCACGAAACCACTATCATCAAAAAACGCCAATTCGCATAAATCCTGTTTTTTGCGAACCAAATTTGTGGTCTGAACCAAGTCAGCAAATTCACTGACCGCATCAGTCGCAAAAGACGCGCCCCTGATCAGACTTTAGCTATGCAGAGTAAAGTCGAGACTATATATTGTTCAAAGTTGTACTAACGTGTTTCTGAAAACACATTAACTTATTTATGAGAGAGCTCTCTGTACTGCTGATTGTTGTTTATTTTGTAAACAGTGATGCTGAAAACAGTATTAGAAAGTCAAACCTCATGGAGTAGGCCGCAGACATTGAACAGGCAGACAGGTAAATAGCTAAAAATTGTATCACAGGCTGGCAAGTAATCTATGCATTAGACCTTTCAGTTTTAGCTATGCCCCGCCAATCCCTGAGTTAAGCTCCACACAGACTTCACTCATATTGGGATCGATTGATCCCTGAACCATCAATTTCCAGAAAACTATACAGGTAAGCCGTTGAATGTTTTGAAACTAATTTGACTGGGTGCCGTTGCTGCCTATGGCAGCAACAGGCAGCAACAGCGTCCAGTCAAATTAGTTTCAAAATACTCAACAGAATGTTTATTATGTAGCTTGCGGGGGTACGTGCTGGTCCATTGTGCTGCTCCACTCCGGTGTACCGCATGTACAGGACGCGCAGGAGGGCTAGTTAGCTGAGCTTCTCGGGGTTACGTATATCCTGTATCGCCAATCTCCGAAAAGTACAAAGGCGGACTTCTAGAGCCGGTGGAACGATAACGTTCCAGTGGGGCCGTGCGACCATTGCCACCGAGATTGAACCTCATCGTTTCGTCCCAACTATTTGTGTCACCGGTATGACGGTCCATGACTCAATTTTGGAGCCTAGACATGATAATTAGAAATATATATACTACACAAACAATGGTACTCATTTGTTAGCACGAGACAAAATATACAGTACATAGAACCAAGTTGAAGTTGGTGTCTTGTTAATGTGGATTCGCCAGAGGTACCTCACCGATCCTTATATATCCGCGAGGTAACCCCGCAACGGAGAGTCCTAACGAGGCCACTTATGTAGTTTAATATAAACCATTATACCCCTAACAAAAATATTATTGTTGCGAGAGGAAAGTGCCTCGCGCGCACCTCCGTCACAGGAAAATGCCTTCAACGCCAAAGGGGAGGAACAGAGCTGGCAAAAAGGCCACTTGTTCACACCTATGCTAAGTGTAGTGTGAATTAACCCAGTGAAATTATAATTAATGTGATGCACGCTGTATTACGTGAACAAGAGATTTCTGTAGAATTCAACACCGTCATCTTATGTAGGTCCAAGATACTGTATTGGTAGTTGCCGCCTTTATTTATGCTGTCCTTCTGCTAAATCTGAAACTACCGGTTAGGTGTTGATTTATATACTAGCTTTGGTCGCAAATGGCAGGAATTTCTACCTATCTTTGATACATGAGCCTGACTGGCAAAGATGCTCGGTTTCCGTAGGTCACCCTCTGGAGCATCTCCCTCAGAAAGGCAGCGGGCAGACATGTTACGGAGTGACAGCTTCAGAATCACATAACGATCTGATTACCTATCACACCGCAACCATATACAACATCACTAGGACAAGTCAATTTTACATAAGCAATTTGAAAAGCGCATAAAAGTTTATGGCGGGGAGTGAGAGGCAGATATCCATCTCTAGTGACCTTCCCCTGAGTGCGTGGCGGGTTCCAAGACCGCACCCAGTCACTGTACGGAGTTAGATGGAGATCTGCATCCAATCCATCACCCGGGGTGTCGGGGGCGGACCATTTAAGATCTGACCCCGGGGGCTAAATTTGCCTGTCATTAGGGTTATGTATCAGGATGCCCAGAGATGCACTGCTAGCCAGTTAAAATAAATGTCTTTTCAGTGCTTCCTACTTTGGCGGGGTTATCTATGCTAACTAGTATCCTAAGATACAGAGGTGTATGCAAAATCGACACTGGTCTTCACCGCTTGGAAGACCCAATAATTTCCCAAGTCAGATCATGCCAATGTGGCGATGGGAGTTCCAACAATTAATAAGCCTTGCAGCTGGAGGAGCTTAGAAAGAGACAATCACTCAATATAATAAGGCAGACCTCTCCACGAGAGGCGAGTGATTGCTCTCCTCTCGCCTACACTCGCCTAAAGTTAATTTTAGGGGAGTATCTTATTGCTCGCCTACATTGCTTAGTAACAATGACCAAATGTAAGAGAGTACTGGCATTGCTCGCCTCCTTGGCGTAAATTTTAATTCAGGAGAGCAAGTGATTGGCCCCCCCCCATTCAAAATTCTCATGGAGAAGCCTGCCTTAATAAGGCACTAAGGTATCTCTCCAATTTTACACAATCTAGCCGGTGTGTGGTGTTACATATCTGCTACATCCGGAAAAGAGGCTTACACAAATGTCTCCCAAGGAGTGGTTGTCCCTAATTACTTTTAAACCTATCCTATCGAGCTAGAATAGCCAGGTTTAGTCGATCACATGTCAGGTTCGCGTAATGAGGACATGAACAGTGACCTCAGTATAAAATTGATGCTGGGGGAAAAGTGATGCAGATTTATTGTTGCTGTATAGTATAGTCTAGCGTACTGCGCTCCTAGTATTTCATGTAAAATAAACAAAACAAGTAACTAGGATGGCTTCTGCCATATATAACTAACTATCAGAGTATTCATAATAAATCCGGTCATAGGACCTTTGAGGTGCTTGATAGTCATAAGCACAAAAATAAGGATAATATATCCATTAAAGACCTAAATTAGAAAATGTGGTCTCAGACGACCGGGCAGTACCTATTAGTTCTAAGTACCTGTAAAGAAATGAATAAATACAATAATACAAAGATATAGCTAAATGAGTAGCTATTAGTCATCGGTATGGAAAAAGTTCATAAATCACTGTAGATGCTGCGTTCCAGGTGAGGAACGCGAGAAGGCATGATTATAGAGTTGTTGCGAAATCTCCGCAGATGAACTGTTGATGAGGCTCACTCTCAAAGATGGTGAAGAAGAACGACTGTAGCTGTGAATGTCCACTAGATAGTCATAATAGCTAATACAAATAATTAAGCAGATTGTTGGAAAGTTCCATACTGTATCGGAAGTTTGAAAGTTGCCCATAACATAGAGGGCTACAGTTGGAAGTTATAATTATAAAATGCATGTACATTCCCGGGTACATGGTACACCGCATAGCTCTTGCAGCATACCAGGCAGAGTCTCAACAGACTGCGGCCTAAAAGTTAATTAACACACGGCATGCTGCGCGGAAGTTTGATCACCCCTTTTCAGCGTGGTTCGGCAGATCTGACGAGTTGTCCACCAAGATTCACCACTCATTCTACATACTGAAGAAATTACATCGGGGCCGCGAGGCCCATCCGCAGGAAGGCTCCTCTGAAGTGTAGGAAGTGAGGGACTCTTCTATTCAACTAGTTGCCGTCCGAGGGCTTACAAAAACTTAGATGCGGATGTTTGATTGCGGGCCAGAGACTAAGAACTGAAATCCGAGCGGCACTGCTGCAGTTATAAGGGAACCACAGTCAGTAAGCAGTTGCCCACGTCTTGCACTGCTCTGGCCGCACAACCTGCCACTTGTTCTCTCTTGCCGAAGTGTGGTCTCGATTCTTGGATTTTCGCTCCTTTTATACTATTCATGAAGTTATAGGCAGGACGCCCAGCCAATCAGCGGCCGATCTGTAGCCAATCAGTATGCAGATAAGAAGGGTGAGGATGCTATCACGTGATAGACATCTTCCCCGTTCATTTAGTACATACACGTGTTTACAATGTCCCAGTAATATTTTGAAAATAATTTCAATGAGCTAAATTATGATAACGCGGCCATTTTTGGTCCGATTTTAAAAAGGTAAATAGTTTTAGAACCCTCGTCTCATTCCGGTTCTGATAAGTACCAAGAACGACGAGAATAGTTGAATTCAAAGAAATTACGTGCACCAACCCGGTACACTTTAGTATGCATTCTCTCCCAACGCTGACACATGTTGTCAGCGAAGCTCTGATGCGCGCAACGCGATTTCACGGACTTAGATGTTTTACAGAAACCTCTCTCATATGGCTTTATACATGCGTATTATCCTACTCAGGGGGACGTGCTTGCAACGTACCCGGAGCGGTCGTCCCGTACCCAGCTGTGCTGAGATGGTCCGTACCCGTCCGGCCGATCTGCGCTACAATTAACACACGTGTCATGCG
>JAVVLW010004460.1:0-50000 GCA_034401795.1 Chaetoderma sp. LZ-2023a
GCGTTTAACCTCATGTTTGGCTGGTGTGTATGTACCTTGTCACACACCCTACCAAACACTTTAAAACTGGGTCAGTCTGACGTACTTTCTGGAGAATATAGGTCAACGGTCAACTTCACCATTGGAACCTATAGTAAAATATTCAGCCATCAGATTTTGTCTTACTTTGAGGTATTTGCACCAAATCATGTGAAATGTTCCTCTAAACACTTTATCTCAGCATATGTGAAATAGAAGTTGATACACCGTCAGATACCTGAGTTATGGCCCTTAGAAAAAGCTCTTTCTTTTGGCATGAACTACAAGCCACATAAGAACAAGGACAGATTGACCCACATTATGTAGAATGAAGGCAAAACGTGTTTCCCAGTGCACCTACTGTACTCTATTAAGCTAGCATCAACTAAGCCATTGTTGGTGCGCTTACCAGTGACAGAGTAGGTTGCAGTTAGCTCCCGCCGAAACTCCTGCAATCGACGCACATCTTCGATCTGCGCTGCTACAGCTTCTAAGAGTAAGCTATATCGCTAGGACTAGGAAAGCTGAGTTCCCCAGCTCGTCATGTCTCTCAACTTGCTTTAGCTCACGCCTATTAAATCTCATCACCGATTCCCCCGCACAGCTGCGAATAGTCTTGTTGCCGCGAAAGTACATCTTGTTACTACCGTTCTGCACGGATGCGTTCTCACCAAGATTTCAATTAACCCCTGCCATCCCTTTTGACAACTTCTACAGGTCTTGTGACCTTATGTTTTCGTCTCTTTCAGGAAGGTTTCATGCCTAAATTTCGCCTCCATCACTAAGAATCTTCAGGCATATCCCCCTTGACTTGGGGCAAAAGTATTGCGGCTCAATCTTCTCCGTTGATTAGCAAATCTTTTGTTTTTAGACCAGTCGCCTGGCGGTCAAGATAAACGTGCCTTCAATTAAATGATCCATCAGTTAACACCAGTTCTTGTGACCGAACCAGGTAACTGCCGCATCACTGGAGTCTATTCGAAGTCTTTGCATCTTCATAGCGCCCAGATTCGGCGGAGGTTCCACTAATCTCTTCCTCTTTAATTACACGGGCCTGTCTGCACGTTTGTGACTCAGGAAGACTGCCCTTTGGACCCAAAGGAGACTCCGCCTCCTCGATGGACCAAGCTCCTCGCTGCTCAACTGGCGCTCTGGCCCGAGGCCCAGCAGTATTTGACATAGTAACAACTTCTATTGCATACTGCTGATATAAAGTATTTATATGAATATTTTGACATGACTTGGTGTAAATACTTCAAAATAAAACATAATCTGGTGGCGGAATACTTTACTATAGGTTCCAATGGAAATATTCAGCTTTGACCGATTTTCTCCAGAAAGTACGTCAGACTGACCTAGTTTTTATGTTGTTGACATGAGATGTCACATGGTACACACCAGCCAAGGCTGAGGTCAAACACTCTAAATATGATGAACAAGTCCACCAAAGTATCATTTATACCCCCATTGAAGGCCATAATTGTGGCATTTGAGAACGAATAAACTTCATTTTCATAAGGCTGGTATTAGATGAGACTAGGAAGATCTTGACCAGGTTGACCATCAAGAAATAACAAAATAACATCAGAATTAAGTTAAAATTACAATAGGATCCAAGTTCCGAGGGCCAAGTATAAGCATCTACAGTCCTTTCTTTAAGAGGTCCATGCCTGATCCGGATCCGTTTCCAGAAATAGCAACGACCATCACGCCTTATCCGTGGAGAGTCATGTCATGCAAACAGAATAGTTGACTCGAAGAAACCATGTCTGTTTAACCATTGCTGCCGAACGAGTGGACAATCACCGATGAGTGTATTGCAAGGAGAACATAAAAACCCTAACGTCTGAACCAGCCACTGTACGCTTAATTTTTTATACCTTCGCGGAGCCTGTAAATCCAGGAAGCCGTTCACGAAGAAATTTTGGCAGTTAAGCCAATGCATACTAGGCCACGCCCAGAGAACCACCGATCATTTAGTCTAGCCACATCGCTATAGAGACAAGTACGCATGTCGATGCAAGGCATCAATGGTAAATAGCGTGCCCGGGGGTTATTATAATTCTGAGAATAAACTCAACTGTTTCATGAAAAAATGAAGTTATATAGAGGCATACAAGCCACTCATGACACAAATATAGGCGGCCAATACCACAAAAGAAAGAATATTTCTTGCAAAAAGATATGGGCAGTATTAGCTATGGGCTAGGAAAAGCAGCTTATATTTTTGGTCAGTCCAACAATTTTTCCATCCATCCTTTTTTTCCAGGCCAAACTCCTTAACAGAGAGAGGAACAGACAAAATTAAGAGCAGCCAGTGATGAGAAAATTGCACTACTGCATCGACAGAGCGTAACAGATCAAATTTGGGTCATTAGGTAACAACAACTTGTAAAGATAAAGAAATCAACAGAACTGGCAACCCAGTCAGTAGAAAATCGGCGCAAGAAGCAGTACAGACCCTGACATCCATTCAAACATATTAAAAAAGTCTGTAAAGAATATTTTAAACCTAAATCTTGCTAGCTTCTTAAACAGACGTGAAGAGATTATTACCCGGAAATATATTGGTGAAATATACACTGCAATGCTAGTGAAATGAACAAAGCAAGTATATTTTTGATGCAATACAGGACCCGATCTGTACCGACAGATAACCTTTTCAACAAAGTTAAGTGGCCAGGATAGAACCAATGCCGTGAACCTAGTTTTCTCCAACGAAAATGATATAGTGGAAAACATTCTGACTGAAGACCCAGTGGGAAACAGCCACGACATCGTGATCTGTTTCATTTAGCTATCGTATCTATGTCACCTATTAAATGATATCTTTACTGGAAACAGTGACAAACCATTAAATCAAATATTTTTGCTCGACAAAAAAGCCAAAATCGGCCGCAACCGTTGTAATGATGACGATCTTGTTGACCATATGTACAAATATTAGAGTATTAGCCTGATAAATCAGGTTCTACCAGTACACCGGCTAATAATATGGGACATATAGAAATATTTTTACATTACTATAATAAATATTTGGTGGTAGAATTATTACAATATTTCGCACAGCACGACGAGAAAATAGTGAGTTCTACATGGCCTTATGTTCGAAAACTGGCTACAAGGCATGTAGAGATATTCTGGTACCGAATATAGTACATTATTGGAATTTGACAATGGTGTGCCACTACTAAATTGCATATGACGAAATTACTGTATAGTACACATTTTTTAAACCTTTGATCCTTTATTAGCGTATTCATATACGTTTCTAACCATATGGGTGAACTTCTGGGGTCGAACCTATTGTAAACAGTGTGGTACAGAAAATCGTTGATCTGACAGAATTTGTGCCAATTTTCGGTATGGAATTGTGTACAATGAAATTACGGTCCTGTAGAATTTGTTTAAATTCGGAATACAACTAGCATATTTCCTATAAGTATTTGTGGGTGAAATTCTGGGTGTGAATGTATTGCAATGAAAACCATGAATTAGCCTAAGTTTTAGCTTATTTACGTTATGAATTTTTTTTATCTCACTACGTCGTAAGCTGATGCCTATACCTATCTAAACATATGGGTGATATTCTGGGCTGAACCCATTATGAGCGATATGTCAGGACATATCGACACCTATCTGAATGTGGTGAATTTGAACCAACCATATTACAATGGGGGACCATACGGCGAATATGTAACTACATATTACTTAATTACTTGATGGCAGAATCATGCAAAAGCAGTAGGACATATTCAGTTATATATGTAGCCCACCGGGTAGTGTCCGGCCGTTCTGGTGTATCATGTCGACTCGCCGTTCCGCAAGTGCACGACGAGTGATGACGCTGGTTAGCATCCGGTCTCGGGGTGAAGGACCTTGTACGAGACTGCCTTGCGGGAAACAAAAACCAGCTCCTAAGGCCGGTGGAACTCAATCGTTCCGGTGGGGCCGTGCGACCATCGTCAAGAACGTTAAACACAACGGTCTCATCCCACGAGTTTGTGTCACCAGTATGCCTGTCCATAGCAATTTCGTGATCTCGTGATGGACTTACAAGATTTGATTTGGTGGCCTAAAATATACGTCTATACAATGAGTTTACCTAAACAATTACAAATATGCTAGATAAAACTACAATCAGAGCATACGAAAATACGGGACATAGAGACAGGTAGATGAACTTTTAAACATGGGGCTCCCGGAGGTACAACACAGACTCGTAGGTCCGCAGAGGTATCCCCACAAGGGAGGCTTCCGTACACTAGACTTAACTAGTTAACTTAATATAAGTTATTATACCTCTAAGCTGAAAGGAAGAAGGTTATCTTAGACGAAAAGTGATGTGCCTCACGCGGGCACTAATCCTAATGCAAGTTTTGGGTGAGGAGTATTATCTTAGCGTGGACCGTCGTTGCTGAATCCTTGCGAGAGGCAAGTGCCTCGTGCGGGCCTCTGTCTCGGGAAGGTGTCGCCACTGCTTAAAGCTGGAGAAGAATAGTAGGCAAAAATGGGCCCACTAATATTTCAACCAAAAATGCTTTAGAAAGACCATACCTAGTGAGATTATGAATATAGGGGTGCGTACTGTTTTATATGAAGACGGGACGGGGGATTCCCGATGGATTCCCTCGTTACCGTCTTATGTGATTCTTGGTATGCTGAATTAGTAGTTGCCGCTTTATTTATGTGGGCCTCCTGCTTTGCTTAATTCCTGTTAGTTGTTTTCAGAACAAGAATTATTTTAGGCCGCAACTGGCTGATATCTACCTAGCTAATAGACACAGCTGTCACGGAGAACAGATGCCCTAAGACATCAATACTAAAGACAGCGCTCATACATGTTACATAGCAAAATCTCCGAACTGGATAAGAATCCGAACATGTCAGTAAAAGATACGATAGTACTACTTGGTGAAGAAAGTTCCCGTACACCAATGGCATGGATGGAAGGTGTAAACAACCCGTCACTAGCGGGGGTTGTCAGAGGCAAACGAGGATACAAAACAAAGCTTCACAGTGCTGGGTACGTCAATCAGCTCTGAAGATGCACCGGGCAGAGTTTACTTGCTGCGGTCGAAAGTCGAAAGAACCGACACGATATTAGTGCGGCAGAGATTGAAATACCACTTTTAGATGTGGCTGGCAGAGTCATACATCAAAGAATATCCCCTCTCTACATCTCTAGACTCACATATTCAGGCCGTAAAGGCCTCACCGCAAATTTGTGTTCCGAATGTAGCTGTTTGTATTCGTGAACAATTATCAGAAGTTCCAAATTACTCCCGTAAATGGGGAGTTACAAAATTGTTTTAGTGTGGTGGTTTAGAGAACTGTACGCTACCGGATAAAAACCTGACACATAGCGAAGGAAGACGCGTATTGTCTGTCGCGCTTATTAGTAGCTGGTACAGATCCAACCTGTTCGGCCCATGGCCGAGGATGCTCTCGATCACTGGATCGCTTCTCCTTTTATACTCCTCATGACGTCACAGGCGCAGGTGCCATCCAATCATCGTTCGAGCAACAGCCAATCAGCGCGCAGCTAATAATAGCGCAATCGAGCGTTCTAGAACATTCTAGAAGCTTTGCGTCCACGTGGTTATGACGTCACGGCAATATTTTGAAGATAATCATGAAGAGTTTTTCCTGGATAACTCAGCCATTTCTCAACCGATCTTGAAACGGTTTACAGATTTGAAAACCCCGTTAAATTCTGGTCTTGATTAATGCCAGATTTAACGAGAAAAGGCAATCAATAAGAATTACAGGGTACCATCTCGGTACACTAAAAGTGCCATCCCATCTAGGCCAAAACTACGCGCTCCATATAAACAGCGTCCTAGCATGCGCATGCGTATCATGCGTTTTAACGAACGCTATCTCTCCCATAGGCCTATATATGCTTATGGCTCTACCCAGAGGGGCGTGTTCAGGAAACGAATCTAGGACGGGCGGCACATACCCAGCTCAGCTGGTATGGGCGGTATCTGACCGATCGATCCGAACTACATATACAGCTATATGTAAAAAAAATGATTACAAACCGAGAACTGAGATTCGAATACTGAATATAGTAAATTGTTGGCATTTGACAACTGTCCATGGCTACTAAATTGAATATTACGAAATTACTACGTGTTAGAAATCTCAAGATTCATTAGCGTTTTCATATCCCTATCTAACCATATGGGTGAAATTATATAGCCAGAGATATTGGAGACGGTAGGGTATTGAAAACCGCAGATCTGCCACCATTGGAACACGTTTATGCGTTGAAATTGCATACCATGAAAATACTTCACGTTAGAATTCTTTTAAATTTCCAATGTAACTAGCATATTCAAACTCCTATACGTCTATGTGAGCGAAGTTATGGAAACGACCATATTCCAGAAGGTAGGGCACCGAAAACCACGAATACACCATCATTTAAGTTCAATTTTGCGTATTAAAATTACTTCATCCAAAATTTGTTAGATTCGGAACATAACTAGCATATTAAAGCTCAAGTCTATGTGGGGTAAAGTATGGGGCTGGACATACTACAGACAATAGGGCAACGAAAACTGTGGTGGTTTATTAATACAATGAACCTTTCCAGTTTAGCTAAACTCCACCCATACCACTCTCGAGTTGGGAGTGATGGATTTCTGAACTTCTAGACGATAAATTTCAAGAAAGCTATACTGGTAAGCCGTGGAATATTTTGGCACTAAATTGATTGGGTCCTGTTGCTGCCTATGGCAGCAACAGCGCCCAGACAAATTACTTTCAAAATATTCAACAGCATTTTTATTAAATAACAAAAACATACAATTCGTACAACGTGTCAGATTATTAAGCATTTAAGATGGCCTAATCGAGTCAGTCATGGCGTCATTATTATGACGTTATCCCACGCGTCACTTAATTATTTACGACGTCATATGACGTAATATGATGGATACCCATTAACAAGTGGTATTAATTACCCTCGCTCCATCAGAGGATGAGTGTATTGTATTCGGGTCTACGTGCGTTCGGGATAGCAAGGGTCTACAATCTATGATTGGCCTTGTTAAAATATGCGACCTGTAAATACGGTCCATATTGTGTGGACCACGCATTAACAAGTGGTATTAGCCCTGTAATGCTCGATTTGCTCATGCCAATTTCAAGAGGGGTCCATTTCTAGCTAAGCTCCACCCCTTTTTTGCGTGTTGGAATCGATCTATATATATATACGCTGAATAAAGAATTCCCAGACTTCCAATTTCAAGGTAACTATACAGGTAAGCTGATGACTATTTTGAAACTAATGTGACTGGATGCAACGAAAACCGTGAATCGGCCTAAATTTGAGATGAAATTATTTCATGGTAGATAGTTTTAAATCTCACTACTCCGTAACCGTATGCCTATACCTATCTAAACATATTGGTGACATTCTGGGGCCGAACCCATTATGAGCGATATGCCAGGACATACCGACGCCTATCTGAATGTGGTGAATGTGAACCAGCCATATTATAATGGGGCCATACGGCGAATATGTAACTACCTACGATGAGATTACTTGATGGTAGAATTGTACAAAAGCACTAGCTCATATTGAATTATATACATCCATGTATAAAAAAAAGTATTCCAAATCGAGAACAGACATTCTGATACCGAATATAGTAAATTGTTAGCATTTGACAACTGACCGTGGCTACTAAATTGAATATTACGAAATTACTACTTGCTAGAAAACTCAAGATTCATTAGCGTGTTCATATCGCTATCTAACCATATCAGTAAAATTATGTGGCCAAACCTATTGCAGACAGGTAATAGTAGGGCATTGAAACCCCGCAGATCTGCCAAAATTGAAACGAATTTACGCGATGAAATCGTATACTACGAAATTACTTCACGGTCGAATTTTTTACATTTCCCATTATAACCATCGTATTCAAATCCCTCTACGTCTATGTGAACGAATTTCTGGAGCCGACCATATTACATACAGACAGTAGGGCGCCGATAAGCACGAAAACCCCAACATTTAAGCTAATTTTTGCCTAATAAAATTATTTCATCTAGAATTTGTTAGATTCGGAATATACCTAGTATATTAAGGCCCAAGTCTATGTAGGTGAAATTATGGGGCTAAACATACTACAGACAATAGGGCACTGAAACTGTGAATCACCGGAGATTTAGCAAATTTGCGGTATGAAATTGTGCACTACGAAATTACTTCATGGTAAAAAATTGTTTAACCTCAATCCATCACTTCACTAGCGTATTGATGTAACTATCTAACTATATGGTTGAAATTATGTGGCCGAATTTCCTGTAGACGTTCTTAACTTAGCACATGCATAGGCCTACACTTTCGGTTGATTTCTGTATTCAAAATTCTGCTACAATATTATTGACAGCAGTTTTGACTGGAAATTTGGAACATTGGTAGTCTATCAATACTGCTACATAATTGCATTGGCCTTTCATGGATTTATTCCCACGGATGGATTAAAGACAAAAGGATACTACTGATAATCACACATCCATTATTCATTCGTATCACGCGAGTTCTCTTTCGATACGAGATCATGTATCGCTTATGTAGGGGCCTATTGAGTAGCCATTGGCGTAGCGATTTCACGATCCACAGTGTTGCTTCTACAGTCTGCTACGGAGATAGACTGGGTCCTGGTCTGTCTGATATCCGAAGTTGAGTCTGTGTGACAGTCTAGTCGTTGTGATAACGTAAGAAGATGACCGGTCATTACATTAGAGGTGTAGTTTCGAAGAAGCCAAGCCTGTATTTTAGATGGATCCATTATTGATAGCGAACTCTGTCTACTTTTTCACCCTCTACAATATTATTACGCATGTTTTTCTTTTGAAATTTACCACACACATAGTACGCCTCAAGACTGTCTGTTACAAGTCTATAATTTTTACCCTATCTCGAATGCAACAAATGTGAATCAAACTATAATACAATACGGGAAAGGTTAAACAGACATGGTACATCATCGTCGTCCTCATAATTTATTAACCCTGTATTACCTAAATTGAGTCAGGAATATAAAAAAAATATTTGGTTATTGAGTGCCTATTTGCAGGCCAATAGACGACTGTTTTAAAGAGTTACTATTGGAATGACTGGCTCAATTATCGAGCCAGTCATTTCAGTGGTGAATTTTCAAAAATGATCTTCTCTTGACCTGCAAATTAACATCCTCAAGATCACTGTAGAGGCCGGTTTTGGCGGCCTCCTCATTGAAAGGGTTAAAATACATTAAGAGAAGACGATAGGCTTACATGGGCAGTCGTTGTCGTTGCAATACTTAATACAGGTCTATGATAGCAACAAGTAGGTTGGTAGAGTGGGGTGGGCTACCAGTCAAAGTATTAAAAAGTTATTCGTATAGTTGTCTTTATCTGAGATATTGAAATTTCGGTGTTAAACATTCTAAAGGATTTTGTTAGAAAAACACACAATTGTGCCCAAGTAATACGCCATCTTGGTGGAGGTTGCTTGAAATGACTTCCATAGGCCTAGCGTTAGTCAATCGGTCACTGAATCCGGATGGTATATTAATACATTAATACCGCGCTCGTGTTGGTGTCGATGGATCTCTGAGCTTCTTGATTATCAATTTCCAGAAAACTATACAGGTAAGGTGTTGACTATTTTGAAACCAATTTGTCTGGGTGCTGTTGCTGCTTGTGGCAGTAACATCGCCCAGTCAAATTAGTTTCAAAATATTCACCAGCATGTTTTGTAAATAGCAAAGACATACAATTCGTACAACGTGTCGGACTATTAAGCATTTAAGACAGACTAAATTGAGTCAGTCATGACGTCATGATTATGACGTCATCCTCGTCACATCGTTCATTATGGCATCATATGACGTAATATGATGGATAGACAACATGAAAATGCCAATTAGCAAGTGGTATTAATTATCCTCCCTCCGTCAGAGGACGAGTACATTGTATTCAGGGCAACAATCTATGATTGGCCTTGTTAAAATATATGACCTATAAATATGGGTGGTCTCTTAATACAAGTGGTCCATATTGTGTGGGCCACGCATTACCAAGTGGTATTAGTCATGTAATGCTCAATTTGTTCATGTCAATAGAGAGATCCATTTCTAGGTATGCCACGCCTATTTCTAGCTACGCTCCACCCCGTTTTGCGTGTTGGAATCGATGTATATATATACGCTGAATAATGAATCCCCAGACTTTCAATTTCAAGGTAACTATACGGGTAAGCTGATGACTATTTTGAAACTAATTTGACTGGGTGCTTTTAAAGGTTTGCTGCCTCTGGCCGCAGCAACACCAGGTCAAATTAGTTTCAAAATATTCAACACGATGTTGATTAAACAGTAAAGACATACAATTCGTACACTTGCCAGACTATTCAATGTTCATGACTGAGCTCGATACGCCATTCATTTACACATTTTGGATTGTGACGTCAGCCTGTATATGAAGTAATTGATTATGACGTCATATCCTTCAGTTACAGATCAAACCCAGCCATTATCATAGAAAATGACTGTTGAATAAATAGCAAGGACATACAATTCGAACAGCGTCTAGTCAAATTAGTTTCAAAATATTCAACAGCATGTTGATTAAATAGTAAAGACGTGCAATTCGCATACTTGACTGGCTAATCAATGTTCCCTGGTGGAGCTAGATACGTCATTCATTACATATTTTGATTGTGAGGTCCAGCTACATCTGACCTAAATAATTATGACGTCATATACAGAAAAATCCATTATCATAGCAAATGTCCTATGTCTAATTGGCGTCCAAGAGACCATTATGGTTTTTCTTTTGCAATTTACTACTGGAATTATAGGATCGGTTATCCAGTCAGTCATTCCAGTGGTAAACTTTCAAAACAAGTTCTCCGGCGAGTAGCTAATGCAAATGGCCATTTCTCAGGATCACCGCAAGAAGCCATTTGTGGTCAGTTTGATAGAGTGCTAAAGTGGACATATAAGAGACGCCGCGAGTGGGCGTGTGCTTGAGTACTTTCATCTGCAGAAGGAATGATAAACATGTTTTGTACGCAGTCCTCCAGCAAGAGAAGCTTATTTAGAGTAGTTATTTGGAGTTCCGTTGGCTGTTTATTTAAATAATTAAGCGGTCATCGCCGCGCAAACTCTATTACAGTCGGACCCGAACAAATAAGAGAACTCGCAATGAATCACGCGCATGAAGATCATAATTATGAGATATCCAGCAATCTAAAAATAGAGCCGTGTCTTCGCGCCGAGAATTATTAGATCTCGTATCGATGGAGATCTCGCGAGACACAGCCCCACAATCCCCACTGCGAAATGGCCGCGCCTATAGGCAATTCTAGGCAGCAATAAATAGAAGCGTATAAATGTATAGCCTGGGGTGCGGGTGAAAGAAATCGAGCAACCAAAAATGATCCGGCTGCTAACCAAAAACACACACCAAAAAACAACGCCTAAACGTGGACAATAACTAGGACAGAAACGAAGAAGACGCCGCAGTGAGCAATGGCTCTAGCAGTCACGGTGAAAAGACAATGCCAATGACCACCGCTGTAAATAGCGACTTCAAACAACAAAACTTTCAAAAAAGAATATTACAAAACAAAACTATATACACTTATACAGAACCAGGACAAAACTGAAGCATAAATGAGCAGTAGAAATCGTTCAAAATCAACGATATTAGCAGAGCCTAAAGACACGTGTGTTCGCTTAGACTACTACTACTACTACTACTACTACTACTACTACTACTACTACTACTACTACTACTACTACTACTACTACTACTACTACTACTACTACCATTACTACTACTACTACTACTACTACTACTACTACTACTACTACTACTACTACTACTACTACTTTGTTTTCTTTTTTGGGGGAAAATCCGACGCTGGCGCAGTCGGACAAACTTCACGGAGGAAGTCCTTTAAAAAAGGCTTGCAAACCACAACCCCTACCTCCGCCCCCAACCCCCCCCCCCCCCCCTAACAATCTGGTGAAATAGCAGGCTTGATTAATAGTATACGAATAACAATGCAAAATTTATATATCAAAACAGTGAAGGCCAAAACAATCTCTTACTATATACCACAATCATGGCATAACCACATTGAAAACAAGCTTAATAAAGAGCTATACCATAGCATAATTCAACAAAACCATTACTATTTGCACACGGTGTAGTAGTAGTAGTAGTAGGCCCAAATGGCGAGCATAGTTCATCAACAAGTGTTGAACCAACTCGTGAATAAGTAGCGGTAAGTTACTATTACTCAATGACGCCATTGAGCCGATTCATGACCGGCAGGCCAAGTAGATTGTACGTAGTTCAATGAAACGCACAGTGTAGTAGAAGGCCCAAATGGCGAGCATAATTCACCAACAAGTGGTGAAGCGACTCATCAATAAGTAGCAGTAAGCTACCACTACTCATTGACGTAATTGAGCCAATTAATAACCTGCAGTCTAAGTAGATTTTACATATTTTAATGTGTAGAGTGACATAGATGGAGCTCTGTATTCACTTTTAGATTTACTTCACCCTTAGCATATGTAAATTACCTCGGAACAAATGTGTTTAAATTATTACATTACAGTACCATGGGATGGTAGCAACCAACCAAACAGGCACTGACTATTTATACTGAAATTAGTAAGTACCACTTAAAATTCAATGCAAATTAATTTCCGGCAGTTTTTTAAAACCACCTAGGTGTATTTTAAGCCAAAATATAACGTGCATTAACTACAAGTTCCTCAAATTACCTGTGCCTATTAAAAAATTTATTAGCAATTTACTTTTAAGACCAGTCTCTAAAATTACCCTGGTCTATTCAGTTTGTTAGAATTTAGTATTAACATGCCGAGTTAAATATCGAAATTTTATACAAGATTGCTCAAATAAACGAATCAGCATTGCAGCTAACAATAACAAAAAGCTGATCGAAATATAACCATATTTAAAACAGACATAATTGGAAGAGGAAAGCCTACATTAATTTATTAATTTATTGGCATCATTTTGACATTAAAGAAAGTTATAGTAAAACGTATATTTCAGTTCTAATACACAAATTAGAGTTTAAATTGGTGGCATGATGAGATTATGATATGAAAATGATGCAGCGACCCTCGGTAATTATTTCCAGAATCAATTATTTAGCTCAATTGACTCTAAATCAGTTCCTTCCCTAATATCATTAAAACATCATTTTTGGCAACTAAATTGCTCTGACACCAAACATTTTGGAACCACCTTTTTCTCACACAACATGCCAACCTATAAAATTCATTATGAATACATTGCACGAATAGGACACGGAAAATAGCCCTTAATGCAATTTTGGTGATTTCCTGTTGATGCGTTTCTGACTACTGAACACCTGTGTTTCCAGCTGGCCTACAGTCCTCGCGATAAAACACATATGATCAATTCTTTCTCACATTTTTCGATCTTGAATTTCATAGTAGATAAATCCTTAAATAAAATTGCTTCCTTTGATAAATTATCCGGTGTTAATTTGATGCCAAATTGTGCAAGAATCCTTTTAGGGAATTCCCAAAAAGCAGTAACTGTAGATAGAACACTGAGTGAATAAATGTTCTATTGTCTCTTCCTCAATGTTGCATAGGCAACATCTATCAGACACTGTTATTCCACATTTGTATGTCAAGTGTCCGATCCACAAACGTTGGTGCAGCAGGCGACATACTAAATCACGTGCATCATGTGTAATAAAATTAGAATGGATGGTTTTCCATGTTGATTTCCAGTTATTTGGCTCACATCCCAAATTTGTCCATGCATTAATTGCCACTGCAAACTTTACTTGACTTAAATTTAAATTGTGATACCAACCTTTAGATCGTTGTCTATAATTAATAAGTTCACTATTCAGGACCAGTGCTCATTGAAAATTATAACTGTTAGAATGTGTATTTTGTAATTGAAACCAATCAGTGGGAACAGCATATTTATGTGAACAAGCAACCTTTGTGCATCAATATTGCTCATTGATGTTTTTTGTGAAAGTTCATTGATAGAAATCCATTTTCTTGAATTCTGCTTTATCAAATCACCTAGAAACCGAATGCCCTGTTTGGCTAGAGAAGGTAAATATAAAACAGAATTATTAAAACGAATATTATCATTGCCCCAGAGTTGTTGATTTAAAAGCATCTTGCCAACATTCTGGAAGTGGTATTCCTCTTGTAAATGTGTGTAAGACTCCAAATTGCTCTTTATAAACAGTAGGAATTTTATCGTAATTTGGTGGAGCTGTATTTGACATAAATAGGCAGTCAATAGAAAAAGGCTCTATGTATCTCTTTATTAGCGCACGGGAAATACAAGCCCATGGTGCACAGGGTTGAATTAGCTGATTCAAAAACTTCAATTTTTATGAAGCACATTGGACTGGAATGTTAACTAAATCAAGTCCACCTTCATACTTTACATTATTTAAAACTGGTTGTGACACTAAATGGCCTTTGTTTCCCATAGAAAAGAGACGGTTATTTCTTTAATCTCATTCTATACCATTTGAGCATCTGTATGACGAAAGCGGTGTACCACAATCCAGATAAAGCTAAATTATTTAGAACAAAGGCTCTGCCAAAAATATAAAGTCGTCGTCTTTTCCAATTGCCTAATATGTTCTTTAATCTGGACAACCATTCTTTCCAATTTAAATTTAGTGCTATGTTTGATTTTCTTCTAAAATAGATGCCTAAAATTTTGATCATATCACTTGCCCAATCAATATCCATTACTGCATCTGTTCTTCCACTCCACTGACCCAGAAATAATCCTTTTGATTTCTCTTTATTAATTTTCAGCCCTGATGGTTGTTGAAATTCTTTCAATAATGCTTTCAAAATCTTCAAATCGTTATTTGATCCTGCAAAAACGGTTGTATCATCAACATACTGAGACACCTTTACCGGCTTATCAACTCCATCAACACATATCCCCTGAAAATGAGTAATTTGCCTCAGTGAAGCCCCCAGCGACTACATAGCTATTACAAATAAAAGAGGTGATAGAGACCAGCCTTGTCTTAAACCTCACTCTAGGGTGATTGGTTCAGTCAGATGATCATTAACTAAATAACAGCTTTTTATGTTGGCATATAAAATAGTGACCCACTTAATGAATCCTGGACATAGACCAATACATTCTAATGACTTTAGTAAGAATTTCCATTCAACATGATCAAATGCTTTCTCGTTGTCTAAAGCTATGGTCGCTGCTGGTATAGAGTCTTTCTCCACTAACTGTATGATATCTCTTATAAGCAGAGTATTTGTTAAAATTGTTCTACCTGGGACTGAGCATGTTTGGTCGGAGTCAGTCACATCTTCTAGGATTGAACCATGTTTTAAAGTTTAGTGCTCTCAATATAAATTTATAATCCACACAAAGTGATGAAATTGGTCTGTCTTCAAGAGTTGGACCTAATAAACGCCAACATGTTTGGTAAAATTCTAACGGAAGTCTGGCAATTTTTGTGGTTTAATGCCTTTCAGCGATTTAAACAAATCCTGTAGTATTAAAGGTTGTTCACAGATTCTATGAGATTAGTCAGGTAGTGTCTCTGTTATATTAGCTAAAATATGTTCGGTAGCTGTGTCGTCACTCCCTTCAGATGTGTACAACTGTTGATAATAGTTATGCACAGCTTTCCCCATCTCTCAGCTTGATGAAACAGGGGTACCATCAACCGCCTCTATTGAGCGTATCAATATCTCAATACCACGTGATTTTTTAGTCCACAAAAATATTTTGTAGGTTTCTCACCGTCAGCGTGCATTTGTGCCTTTGTTCTAATGTTTTCTCCATTGAATTTATATTCATCTATTTCATTTATTTTGCCTTTTAGTTTGATCAATAAATCATAATAATTATGTTCACCTTTATTGACTCTCTCATTAACTTTAGTTAAGAATCTACTCAATGCTTTTTTTGCGCTTTCACAATTCTCTGGACTTTCTGATCGAATATTCGCTTGACATAGACTTTAGATCTATTTTTACATCTTCCCACCATTGCATTATTTCATCATAAATTTTTTTCCGTTCAACCTAATAGCACCAACAGCTCTCTACACATTTACGATAACAAATATCGTGCAGCAAAGCAGTGTTGAGTTTCCAAAACCCATCCCCTCTATTAATCCACTCAACGTTGTCTAATGTGGTGCAAACCATATTACGATCAGAAAAAGCTACAGGCTTAGTATTCATTGAAGTTATGTAGCCTTTCAATGAGCAGCCAATATATATTCTATCTAACCGTGATGATATTTTACCATCAGATGACAGCCATGTAAAGTCATTTCCGTTGGGATTAACAATTTGATACATGTCTAGTAAGCCTTTATTTCCACATATATTTTTCAAAATAGTGCATGACGTGTCCATATATTTCGACTTGGATGATCTGTGATTGACATAATCTAATACGCAATTAAAATATCCCACAAAATTAAATTTTCAGACGGGTTCTGGTCCATGGTTGAAGAAATATCATTAAAAAATTATTTACATTGCTGATGAGATGTTGGGGTATATACACAGACAAGATTTAAGTGGGTGTTTGATACATCAATTGTAACCCAACCCCAGCGACAATTTGCATCTGCTATTGAGGGGATAATGTTTACTGAATGAAGACAATGGCGAAGGAAAATAATTGCTACTCCAGCACTTTGATCATGTGATAAGGAATAATAAATTTGTGATTTGGAAATATCTTTGAGGGAATTATACAGTTCAGGTTTTTGAATATTTGTCTCTTGAATGAAAGCAATATCTACCTTTTGTTTTCTAATTCCTCCAAGAGATGACGTTGTTCAAGCTGGCTGTTTACACGTCGACAATAGACGTTTCCATTTTTAGCTATGCCCCGCCCATCACTAGCTAAGCTCCACCCACACCTCGCCGTGTTGGGATTGATCGATCCCTGAATGCCCTAGCTATCAATTTCCTACGGCAGCAACAGCGCCCGGTAAAATTAGTTTCAAAATATTCAGCAAACAATTTGTACAACAACGCATAGACCGTCTTCAAATATGCGTTCGTGACATACTTATCGGCGTCATTCATGGCGTCATTCATTATGATGTCATTGTACACATCACGCAGTTCATTATGACGTCATATGATGGGTGGGTACTCTTGAAAGGTGAATTGAGTGTGCAAATGATCATTATTATTATTATAAGTATTAATAACTGGATGGTAACTGTCGCCATAATGAATCTAACTGGATTTATTCCTTTTCGATGATTTCGTTGCCCGTTTGCCTACTTTTTTGTTGAATGCAGTATTTCCTAAATCTACTGTTGACAAATGCTTGTATCTATTAATATCAGAATCATGACTTAAGTGTCGGTATTTGACACCTTTCCTGGTCAAATATGGTATCAGTACTTCTCCGTTTTCTGAACGATACATCGCAATTTCATCAGGCAATTGCGAGCTTTGTGTCTGTATTGAGACATCTGACTCAGCAATTGACATCACATCATCATCCATGTCATTTTCTTCGACTTCAGATTCAGAACTATAATCCTCTTTTTGACGTTTGATACCTCCTTTTTCAGTACAATCTCCTACTGAACTATCTTTCCCCACTTGGGTTATGTCAGGTGGGCTTAAAGAAAATTCAAATAATTTTTCTGTTTCTTGCGACCTGAACTTGGTTTGGCCCAAATTTATCTCATGCTCTAAATTATAGTTATCCTGCTCTATACTATTATCATTACTGCTGGCATGCTCTCCTTTGTTATTCTTTGATGGTATTATGCTTAACCCAACCTCTAGAACCTCGATTTCATCTGTACTACTAACTGCCACTGGATCTTTTGACTTAACATTCAGAGGTTCAGTTGTATAACATCAGCAACTGCTACAGTTGTCTCTCGCCCTCAGATACCCGCCGATGCTCCTACAACTTCAGGTACGACAACATGCGCTTCTCCTCTAGTCTTTGAACAACGAAATTCAAAATGATCAGGAGAACCACATGTTAGACACTTGTTTTGGTTTGGACAATCAGCTGCCAGGTGGTCACTGCTGAGAACAAATCGACCATCAAGAGTTAGTTTGAACAACACCCGCCTTACCCCATTTTCTAACGTTCTATCAAATACGTACGTTTCCCTCTCGATTGTTTTCACATTCCCGTACATTTTAGCGCATCCATCACTCTTTCATCGGGGATTTCTAATGGAACCTTTATTTTGACTAATAGATTGTCTGATACTACCTCTTCCACATTGCAGACCTCACCTTTCACTATCAAAACCTTACTAAGCAGATTTTCTTTAACATCTTCGCAGCTTGCTGTGACATTCCATTCGAATTTGGTGACATTAATTAGACCCTGCATCACATTCGGACCCGCACCAACCATGTCCTTAAGCCCATGATAGATTTCAATGGCAGTCACGCCCCAACCCTTGGTTGTGATTTTCAAACTTAACATACGTTTGTAAACCGATGCCATTTTGGTTTATAACGCAATGAAAATAATGCAATCCACTACATTATTACAGACAATCCAATATATAATACACTAGTAAGACACCACGCAAAGAGCTGAATGAAGCAGTGTCCCCTTTAGAATGTGGTGCCTACCAACATATATACGATGATATAGCATTCGAATAGTTGTTAGTCTGAACTGATTAACGATAACGTGTGGTTCACTAATATCTAAAAGACACCACGCAAAGAGCTAAACACTAAAAAATGTGTGTCTCCTTTAGAATGTGGTGTCTACCAACAAATATACGACGATATAGCACAGTCGTATAGTTGTTGGTTTGAGCTAGCTGACGATATACAGCCAACTGAAAGTAGCTTTATATCGCCAAAGCACTGGACTCGACATAACAAAGGATTTCAATCTTAAAAAGAAATCAATCAATCAGATCTTGCCAATGCTAATGATCTAGCCGAGGTACTATAGCACAGCGACTCGAATAAACATGCACTAGACCGACCACAACAAGAGGAGACCTTTTAAATGGCTAAATTAGCCAGACAGCACATTGCCTTCACAAAACTGGAGCCACAAAATGTGAGCAAACCAGAACGAGTATTTACAAAATAAATACAAAATTGGAAACTAATTACTAATCAGAAATGCATGTACATAATTTATTTACAAAATCACGCTAGAAACTAGCAAATTTGAGCAGCAAATGCGGAGCAAGTGAAACACGTCTGAACGGTCTCACTACTACTACTACCTTCTATTTTTTTGAAAATCCGACGCTGACGCAGTCGGATACACTTCCCGGAGGAACTCCTTTAAAAAGGCTTGCAAACCCCCATAAAAAATCGGTTGAAATAGCAGGCTTTATTAATAGAATAACAATACAAACCTAACATGTCAAAACAGTGCAAGCTAAAATACTCTATTATCATATACCACAACCATGGCATAACTACATAGAAAACATAATTAATAAAGAGCTGATAACATAACATAATTCAACAAAGACATTGTTATTTGCACAACATGTAGTAGTAGGCCCAAATGGCGAGCATAGCTAACCAACAAGTGGTAAAGCCACTCATTAATAATTAGCAGTAAGCTACAGCTAATCATTGATGCCATTGAGCCGATTCATGACCGGCAGGCTAAGTAGACCATATGTAGTTTAACGTACCACACCGTATAGTAGTGCAGCTCGCCAACAAGTGGCGAGGTGACTCGTCAATAAGTAACAAAAAGTCACTCATTGACGCCAGTTAGCCGATTATTAAATACCCAACGGACATAGTAGCCTTTATATAATATAATGCACAAAGGAACCGTATACAAACTATGACTACTTAGATGGCGCTCTGGGTTCACATTCTAAATTTACTTCATTGTAAGTTTTTTGCAAATTACCCTGGAACAAATACACCTACATTAAATATTTACAACAGGTAGCTAATTGTTAACTTGAAAATGGGTTCACCTCCAGAATATTGACATAATGCTCATTTGATATTTAAATATTCTGATCCCAAGGTTAGGATATTCGTCAAGATTAAAGTCTCCTAAGGCATTACAATTTTAAAATAAAGGCAATTAAATTAAATTAAAATAGCATTTATCAATATACAGCAAGCAGCGAGTTTGCTAGCTTATACAAGTTCCGCTTCTGATATTTTAAGATATCCGTATTCAATTGATACTAGGCCAGTTTTGCACCATACGTCTTTAAATCTACTTTCTCTCCCATGTTCTACTAGCCTGTAAAATTCACAATGAATGCAGTTTATCAACAATGATCGAAATATAGCTTGTATGGCTCTCTGATGGTTGTTGCCGGTTTTATCTCTGGCCTCTGAACACCGATGCTTCCAGATGGCCCACACTCCTACAGATAACAGGGTTATTAACAATTCTTTCTCCTTGCTATTAATGATTCGTCCAATAGTACTACTACTACTACTACTACTACTACTACTACTACTACTACTACTACTACTACTACTACTACTACTACTACTACTACTACTACTACTACTACTACTACCTACCTACCTACTACTACTGCTACTGCTACTACTACTACTACTACTACTACTACTACTACTACTACCACTACTACTACTACTACTACTACTACTACTACTACTACTACTACTACTACTACTACTACTACTACTACTACTACTACCACTACCACTACTACCACTACTACTACTACCACTACTACCACTACTACCACTACTACTACTACTACCACTACCACTACTACCACTACTACTACTACTACCACTACTACTACTACTACTACTACTACTACTACTACTACTACTACTACTAATACTAATACTATTACTAATACTACTGTAGCTCGCAATGGTACATGCTGGTCCGCCATGTTGCTCTGCTCCATTTCACCACATGTACAGGATGCGTGGAAGGGCTGGTTAGCTGCGGTTCTCGGGGTTGCGGATCCCATATCGTGACTCTCCAGAAGGTACAAAGACCGGCTGCTGGAACCGGTGGAATGATAACATTCCAGTGGGACTGTGCGACCATTGTCGCCAAGATTGAACCTCACGGTCTTATCTCAACTGTTGGTGTCACCGGTAAGACGGTCCATAAACTATTTTAAAAGTCCGGACAAAATAATAATTAAAGAAAATATCTACACAAACAATGGTATTTGTTTGCTAGTAAATGAGCAAAATTATACAGTACATAGAACCAAACTGGTGTCCTTTCTACGTGGGCTCGCCGGAGGTACCACACAGATTCGTAAATCCAGCGAGGTATCCCCATAAGGAAGCGTCCTAACGACGCCACTTAAATAGTTTAATATAAAGCCATTATACCCCTCACACACACACAAAATAATATTGATATGAGAGGAAAGTGCCTCACGCGGGCCTCCATCACAGGAAAATGCCTTCAACGCTGAAGCGGAAGAAGAGCTGGCAAAATTGGCCACTCTTTTGTTCAAACAAAAAGTTATGTGCAGTGGTTCAATCCTAGTGAGATTATAATTAATGTGATGCACGCTGGTTTACGTGAAGATGGGTCGGCTGACTTCCAAAGAATTCATAGGTCACAGTCTTATGTAGGTTCAAAGATACTGCATTGCTAGTTGCCACTTTTATTTATGTGGGCCTTCTGCTAAATTCTAACCTATCGGTTAGTTCTTAGATATGCTTCCAAGCTTTGGCCGCAAGTGGCAGGGATTCCTACCTATTTTTTGACACATAGGTCTAACTGGCGAAGATGCCCAGCTTCCCGAAGTTTGCCTTGCACAGCATTTTCCTCAGAAAGACAGCATGCGTACATATTACATAGTGACAGTTCCCGAATCATATGACGATCCTGTCACGTATCGCACCGCAACCACATATAACATCACTAGGACGGTTTACAGTTCACATAAGCAATTCAGAATGCGCAATAGTATTTTTATGGCTGGCGGATATCCATCCCTAGTGACCTTCTCATGAGGGTGTGGTGGGCTCTAAGACCATGCCCAGTCACCACACCGAGTTGGATGGAGATCTGCGTCTCGTCCGTCAACCGTGTGTTACGGAACTAACATTTTACCTGTCATTAGGGTTATGTTCCAGAATGCCCATAGATGCACTGCAGGCTGGCGTTACATAATATAATTTCTTTTCACAGTGCTTCCTACCATTGGCGGGGGTGTCTAAACTAACTGGTATCCGAAGATACAGGGGGAGTGTATGCGAAATTGACACTTTAACCCAATAGTTTCCCAGAGTCGGATCCTGCCAACATGTCGATTGGGAGTCCAGACAATTATTACGCCTTGTGGCTGGAGGAGCGTAGAAAGAGACAATCACTCATCATTACTAAGAGGTCCTAATGTAATTGGCCAATTTATACATCAAATCGTATGTCTCTTATTGAGAGATTGTCCCTAACTACTTTAAACCTATCCTAGCCAGCTAGAATAGCCAGGTTTAGTCGGTCACATGTCAGGCTTGAGCAATGTGAGCACGAACAGTGACCTCAGTGTAAAATGGATGCTGGGGGAAGTAGTGATGCAGATATAATGTTGCTGTATAGTATAGCCTAGTGTACTGCGTCCTAGAGTTTTTATATAAACAAAACAAAATAACTAGGATGGCTACTTGCCATATACATAACTAACTAGTACAGTGCTAACAGTATATCAGGTCATAGTACCTTGCGGTGCGTGTTAGTTGTAAGCACACAGAAATAAAGATAATTTGTACATTATAAAACAGAAAATATAAATATGCGGTCTCAGACGACGGGGGAGGTACCTATTAGTCATCAGTACCTATAACGGAATGAATGAATAAATACAATATCGCAATAGTATAGCTACTTGAGTACCTATTGGTCATCAGTATGGAAAGGGTTCATAAATCACTGTAGTTGATGCGCTACAGATGAGTAGCACGAGGTGGCACGATTCCGAGGATGCTGGGAAGACTTCCGTAGGCAGACTGTTGAAGCGGCTCACTCTCAAGAGGGTGAAGAAGAACGACTGTAGATGGATGTCCATTAGATAGTCATAATAACTAATACGTCACGAGTAGTATAAACGGAGCAAGAAATCAGGAATCGAGAGCACTTTGGCGAGGAACAGCCAACAGAAGGTTGCTGGACCAGCGCAGTGCTAGACGGGGGCTAACTGCTTACTGACTGTGGTATCCGACACCACAGCAGTGCCCTTCGGAATTCAGATCTCCTGCGCCGGTCAGCAACCTTTTAAATTCCACAGGATGTAGAGCCATGGTGATTCTGCATGGATAACTCACTGGATCTTCCGGACCATGCTGAAAAGTGGTATCAAATTTCTGCACAGCATGTCGTGTGTTTAATTAACTTTTAGAGTTTGGCGGGACTCTGCCCGGTACACCACAAGAGCCATGCGAAGTATCCCGCACTGTGTACCCATGGTGTACCCAGTTATGTAACGCGATATTTAATTACAACTGTAAATCATCGGGCGAGCAGTAGCCAATCAGCGCGCAGCCTAAGATGGTGAAGTGAAGATCACGTGATCTGCGCATTCCCCATTCAGTTAATACATACACACGATTACGACGTCCAAGCATATTTT
The DNA here is from genome assembly GCA_034401795.1 of Chaetoderma sp. LZ-2023a. Taxonomy (NCBI): domain Eukaryota; kingdom Metazoa; phylum Mollusca; class Caudofoveata; order Chaetodermatida; family Chaetodermatidae; genus Chaetoderma; species Chaetoderma sp. LZ-2023a. The sequence goes on from JAVVLW010004460.1 coordinate 23,660, forward strand.
GAAAATAATTTCAGTGAGCCATTTAAGGATAACTCGGATATTTCTGGTAAACAGTTTTGAAATCCTCGTCTCATTCTGGTCCTGATCGGTACCAAGAACGACGAGAACGCGTTCTTACGGACATAGCCATTTTATAGAAAGCTCTCTCATATGGCTTTATACACGCTGTAGATATGGGATTGTCTTGTGGGAAGTCATGACCTCACCGGATATCTTATATTTACGAGTAAGTCCTAATGAAATTCATATTTGAAAACACCAGGTGAGCTAATGAACCGAGTTATCATATTATTATATAGATATATATTATGCCGCTGTACTGGTTGACTTTGAGCCAGTACTGCTGATGATGGTTTCGATGAAACCATATCGAAACTGAATCGAAACTGAGGACAGTTTATTCATCAATGTCAAATTAAATGAAATAGGACCACCGGCTCTGAATTGATGTGTATCTGGCAATAGTTGAGATGAAAGTTGTTGCTGTGGGATCGGCACACACTTTTATGATATTCAGCAGTCGTTTCGGCCAGTAGTTTAGGAAATAATCGAGTGATAAGAATCGATAGGAATCGTACGTGACAGACTGACATTAGTTGATAATGGTAGGCATTTCGACTCCCTTACGAAACTACAACAACACCAGCTGGCAATGAGATCATACAGCTCATGTGCTTATTAACCATCGTATCCTACAGGCGTATTCACGATAGGCAATGGACAGGACATAGACATTGTAGCCTCCTGTAGGAATTAATAACACAATCGAAATTTGTATATCAACTATATGTCAATCATAGAAAGGCATGCTACAACAACACATTCCATAATGTTGTTAGTTAGCTGACAGATCACATCAAATCAGAACCAGCCAACACCGCTTTGACCCTGTTTAGTAGTATCTCCACAGAAGAGAAGCCCAGAGTTTGATTAGTCAGGATGAAGTCATAATCAATGAGCATCAATCAAACTCTGTGGCAGAGAAACGGGAAGAACTTCGTTCAAAGTTAAATCGAGAGTTTAGACGATCAGGGATTGGTCAGGCTGACCAACAGGAATAGGTAGAAGCTTCTAGGAGGAAATACGGAGATGTTGATTGGAGGACCGACTATCCAGATCAATCAAGCTGTGCTTATAGCCTGCCTAGAAGAATCATTGAAACGAAAGAATAGATATTACGATATGTATATAACTATATATCGTGATATCTATAGAACTTCGGATACACTGAGGTGTATAAATAAGGCACTTTTGCCATTATATAATTAATCTTTCACCATCTGTGATTCCGTGAGCACAGTGTTGCTACGTAAGTTAGGATAAGCACACTAGCAGTAGTCTAGGAGTAGTCCGTCGTGTAGAGCATTGTGCTGATAGAATAATATCAGTGACAGTGGCAGTAAAAGCTAGTAATTCATAAAGTAATAGTAAATATTGTATTAAGCTATCTCATCATTGAAAATAATCGCTGTAGTGTAATAAGTGTACAGTTAGTTAGTCAAATAAAATTATCGTCTTGCGTAATCAAGATACAAGTTTGGGTTGTGATTGATTAGGAACTCTGAAGAGCAGAGAAACACTGCTCCGAAGCTGAATCTTCTGATAACCAACAGGCCCGATTATTAATAACAAATATCGTCAACCATCAGACGAGGCGAGTCAATAGTCATCTTCCACCGTGTCTGCAATAGGAGGTTGTCGCAGCAACCATACATCATAGTCTTATTGCAGAGATAGTGGGAATCGTAAGAACCCCGAAGACAGAAAATCTTCAACGCGTACTATCCTATCCAGGGGGACATGCTTGGAACGGCCGATCCGCGCTACACCACTACTACTACTACTACTACTACTACTACTACTACTACTACTACTACTACTACTACTACTACTGCTACCACCACCACCACCGCCGCCGCCGCCGCCGCCGGCGCCACTACTACTACTACTACTACTAATGCTGCTGCTACTGCTGCTGCTGCTGCTGCTGCTGCTACTACTACTACTACTACTACTACTACTACTACTACTACTACTACTACTACTACTACTACTACTACTACTACTGTATGTAAGTCCCATACTATGTTAAATGTTACGTAAATGTGAATGTTTATTTATGTATGGGGTCCATCACCTTATAGGCTTTGCCCTAGATGGACTGCTTATTTTTATTGTTCATATACTAATACGTGATTACCAAATAAATCTATTTGAATTTGAATTTGAATTTGAAAAAAAATGTTTTAAGCATAGGTTGTTATATAAATGCGGAAAAATAAGCTGAAGATTTGTTGGAGGGTGTTCAATTCTTTAGGCCACAATTTTCAGTCCTTGGCATGCAGAAAATTAATTATTAAAATATTTCTTATAGACTATTTTCACAATACTCACGAAAGTTATTGGGTAACAAATTTTTTTTCTTTTTTCCTGAATGTTGTTTTAGTAATTAGTTAGGCCATTTTTGTGTCTAGAGCCATTTTCTTTACAATATCTGTTCAGCCTTCCCGTCTATATAGTCTAATCTCAGACGATGGCGGGCAGGGTGTGGTGTTCTTCCTGGGTAGGTTAACCCTTACCTCTAGGGTAGTATCCTACTAGCGCTATTGGAAGCTGTTAAACACTTACGTAAATTTTGAAAACTGAGCTGTTGCTGAAAATGGGATCTTTTACCTACACTTCCACAAAAATTAACAACAGTGTTCCTGCAAGAATCATCGCTGCAGAATGCACGACAGAGGTTGCCAAGAAAAGGTTAAATGCAAGTCTGTTAGATTGTAATCACCTTTAGTGCACATTACTAACGGTTTTGTCAAAGCCCATGTAATATCGACCAGTGTTCAGGTTCAAGTTCACTTCATCACACTCAGGCCCATCAAGGGCATACGAGAATAGATATTTACTAAATAATGGTGACGGTAGTGAATATATTACATTTTAAATACAGATCATGCAGTTATTTTAAAATGTAAAACATGCGTTGCGTTCATTACCTTGTTTGCGTGCTATGCTATAATTATTCTATTGTATTTTTTTTTCACAGGCTATATTAATGCGATGGATTTCTTAACAAATCTAAGCAATTTACATACATTTCTGAGAATAGGTCCATTGCATATTCGTAGACGTTCCTTTGTTTTTTCTGCATTTGTACTTGTGATATAATACTGTGGCATATATTTTGTCCTTACGTCATTGTATGTGCTGCAGTCGTAGAGAACGTGTTTTTCGTGATCCAGTTTATTACAAATCGTACATAGTCTGTCATTTCTGTCTGTTCTTGTCCATCGTCCAGTCCCAATTGTCACTTTATGGTTCATGATCCTAACGTGAAAATGTATAATGATGTACTTAACAGGTAATGTGATCAGATACTTGTCAAATTAAACCTCCTCCCTGAGCTTTTTATAGAAAGCTAACCTGCTAGATGCTTGAAGCTGAGTTTCCGGGTTTGGACATACTCTGGTTTGCAACCTTTGCTTTATCAGCTTCACTAAGCGATTTTTTGATATAAAGTCTGCATTAATTAAGTCGTCTTCTCCTATCTCCCGAAATGTTTTCTGAAGCCATTTGAAATTGAAGTTTTGGTAATTTTCCAGTTCTCGGCAAACAAGATAAAGGATTGATGACAATTTCCCATAAGCTTCGTTAACCAGATCTGCCCAGAACCGTCATATTCGTTTTGACCATTATACTCAACGGATAGCGACCAGTTTCGCCATACATTATCACATTTGGATTGCTTTTCTTTGTATGTAGCGCATATTTTAAAAATTGAATTTGGCAAGCTTCGAACATATCTGGATTTTCGAACGCCCATACTTCGGACCCATATAAGATAACTGGCGTTATCATGCTGTCGAATAGGCTGCATTGGAGGTCAATCGGTTTATCGTGTTCTTTGATTTTTTTCTGAGTAATTGGAATATAGCTTTTTCCCCCTGTTTAATATTTCGCTTTCTGCATGAGTAAAAACTGCTATTACTTTTGAAAAGTGTTCCTGATAATAAACACTCATCTACAGTTTCAATCTGTTCATCTCCTAGGTAAAATACCCCTTGTTTTAATCGTTTATGTTCGGAGAACGTCATCACTTTTGTTTTGCTTAAATTTACTACTAATTTCCACTGATTACAACACTCATTAACTATTTAATGTACTTTGTAGTGGGTTTGCAGAATCTACCATAATGACTGTGTAAAGTGACTAAGTAAAGTAGGAGATGTAATTTTGTGTCTGCTAATGGGCTAATTGTGTGCAGACCTAAAATTTTATTGTCATGTAACCATTCTTCTAAGTCATTTATAAAGATTGAAAATAAAAACGGGGAGAGGTTTCTCCCTGCATCATTCCAGTTGCACAGGGGAAAATGGCAGAAACTAGATTATTGTGTTACAAATAACTGTATGTTTTATACATACTTCGAATAACATGATAACATTTCCCGCCGATGTTTGCTTTCATAAATTTTTGCCATAACCCTATTCGCCAAACCGTCTCAAACGCGTGTTTGAAGTCGATAAAGCAGCAAAATAATGGGGGGTTTTCTGAAACTGAAGTAATGTTATCATTGCATAAAAAGAGAATATATTATCTATGGTTAATCTTCCCTTCCTGAATCATGTTTGTGCTTCAGTAGTAGTATCATGAAGTTCCGCATATTTCTTTAACCTATCATTGAGAATTGAAGTAAATAATTTGCCGAGATAGCTAAGTAAAGTTATGGGCCTGTAATTAGACGTGTTTTTTGGTTAACCTTTGTTTTTATAGATCGGGATTATTTTGCCAATTGTCCATGACTCGGGTATGCATACTGTGTTAAATACGATATTAAATAACATTTCGTAAATAGGTAGCATTATTCCCTTGGAGCTTTTTATGTGTTCATTTAATATTCCATCATTTCCACTCACTTTTTCGTTATTCATGCTATTGATTGCATCTCGTATTTCTTCTTGTGTTATCCGAATGTCAAGCTACGGGCACGGAGTTATAGAATCGTCTGTGTTTAGGTCTATGTTGCCATTTTCTTCATCTTCTTGCTCAGCTATTAATTTGAAATGTTCAAACAGACTTGATATTTCAATTTGTGTGTTCTGCTCCCGATGTTTTCCATTCATTGTTTTCCAGAATTGTTTTGAGCTCGATTTTTTTTTATTCCTTAATTTTGAATGAAGTTTTATTTTTGATGCTCTGTATCTTTCTTTATTGATTTCTTGTAGGTCTTGCTGGCATCTTTTAATAATTGCATGTTGTTCTCAGTTCTATTAAGATGGTATTGGGTTTTTTAGCTTTATGATATAACTTCCGTTTCTGAGCCGATCTTTACCAAACCATTGTTTATTATTTGTCTATGTTTTACCCTGATATTTGTTTTTTGTGCCGAATGTATTTCCCGCACTGTTCATGTATCGGAAATTAATGGGTCAAACTCCTTAACTCTGAGATCTTGCACATTTTCAATAAAGTCTTTACTTCCCAATTCGTAATCTAACATAGATTCATTTGTTGTGGTTACCTCCCCTTTCCCGTTATCAGTTCCGACTCTAACATTTAGTATAAAGAGATTGGTGTTTTTACACATTTCCACGAGTTTTTTACCTGACTTATTTATTGGTCCTACACATTTACTATATCTCGTTGTTGGGAGGCCTAATTCCACTAAAGACACTATATCTTGGTTTGCCGTGTTAGCAGCATTAAATTGCCTTACGGTAAAGTCATCAAATAATTCAAAGTCCGATTCCATGCCTGTTTTTGCATTTAAGTCGCCGATAATGCATTTATTCTGAAAGCGTTTGCCAAGGCTAATGAGGCTTGTTGTAATTAAATCAAATGCATCATTTGAATAGTAAATAGAAGATTCCGGATTTTCAGTTTTGACTTAATTCCACATATATTTATGGAAGCAATATGGAATGGACTTGACCCCTTGTTGATCACTTCAACGTCGTTATCGCCGTCGTTGTTGTCATCGTCGTTGTTGTTGTTGTTGTTGTTGTTGTTGTTGTTGCCGTCGTCGTCGTCGTCGTCATCGTTATTATTATTATTATTATTATTATTATTATTATTATTATTATTATTATTATTATTATTATTATTATTATTATTATTATTATTATTATTATTAATGTACATGTATTGTCAATGATGTGAAAAGCTTTAATTGTCTTGTCAAAACTCTTCTTGAGGTTGCTTTACTGCATGTGCGTATGAATGCGCATCATATATCGGTGGTATGGTTTCTCGTAATAGCTGTGGTTCACACTGTTGTATTGGCTCGTCACGTGACATTGGGTGTGATGGCTGTGATTGCGTAGGTGTTTCCTGGATATTTGTTAACTGTGATTGAAACGGTGGCGGTACAGAGACAGGTCGCCGGTATGGTAGTTGAGAACACAATTGTATTTGGGAAAGTTGCTAATATGATTGTGGTTGAATGAGAATTGTGGCTTGCTCTCTTATATAGCGTGCTTGTAGTTGGTAATGTGGTGCCTGTTGTTGCACAAATCGCGGGCGCATAGGAGGAAGTTGTAGCTGTGCATTGATTGGCGGCGGATGTGGCTGTATATTCAGGTGATGCATGTTTTGTAATTGTTGTATTCTATGTGTAATTGTGGTGCATTGAGGGATGACATTGGCAATTGTCTTACATGCTGCTGCTGACTCTGCCTGCCGCTGCTGTTGTTGTTGTTGTTGTTGTTGTGGTCGTTGTCGTTGTTGTTGCTGTTGTTGATGATGTTGTTGTTGTTGTTGTTGTTGTTGTTGTTGTTGCTGTTCGTTGCCTTGTTGCTGTTGTCGTCGTCGTCGTTGTTGTTGTTGTTGTTGTTGTTGTTGTTGATGTTGTTATTGTTATTGTTGTTGTTGTTGTTGCTGCTGCTGCTGCTGCTGTTGTTGGTTTTTATGATGTTGTTGGTGATGTTGTTGTTCGCTGCCTTTTTGTTGTTGTTGTTGTTGTTGTTGCCCTTGCTGTTCTTGTTGTTGGCTTTGTTGTCGTTACTGCTGCTGTAGATGCTTTTGTTGTGGTGGTGGTGGTCGTTGTTGTTGTTGTCGTTGTCGTTGTCGTTGTCTTTGTCGTTGTTGTTGTTGATGTTTTGTTTTTTTCTGATGATGTTGGTGGTGATGTTGTTGTTGTTCGTTGCCTTGTTGTTGTTGTCGTTGTTGGCTTTGTTGTTGGCTTTGTTGTCGTTGCTGCTGCTGTAGATGCTGTTGTTGTTGTTGTTGTTGTTGTTGTTGTTGTGGTGAAGATTACAGCTTTCTGTCCCCGTCTAGTCGCCTCTTGTCTTATCGGGTATAGTTCGCGCTCTTGTTTTCAATCTCAGGTGGGAATTGTTCGTGTACGCTGTACAGTCTACCCCGCAGCATACGTGGCGGAGATAATAGCACATGTTCTTAGTCTCTGAAGAAAGCAAATTTAGCTATTATTGCTCGTGGTTGGAGTCCTGAGAAATCTCGTCTTTTGCCAATTCGGTGCACTCGGTCAAGAGGGATATCTATTTCGATCCCCAACTCACGGTACATGAAATCACGCAGGACCTCTTCCGCCCCTTCACTTGAGTATTCTACTTCTGGGATCCCTCTAGCAATAAGATTTTCCTCATGCAACGAAATTGTAGATCTATTACTCTACTCGTGCACGATTGTGAGTCATGTTCAAGTACATTTAGTCTGTTTTCTAGTTCCCATATATGTGTCTCATAACGTGATTGTGTGGCTGCTATTATTTCAGACTGGGTTATAAATTGCATTTCTATTTGTTCAATACAGAACCTAAGCTTTATAAACTCGAATTCTAAGTTTGCTTTATCCACGATAAATTTCTCGCTGATGAAGGCTACGGTTCGTTCTATGTTCCCGATTTTATTTGAAAATCTTTCCATTTTGTCTAGTACCGACTGTTTTTTTACGTCTAGAAAGTGGACGCGATTTCGCGTCTGGCTGAGTAGGTTCTCTACACTTTCGAGTTTAGGTAGAATTTCCTGTTGATCAATGTTATTTTTCCATAATGCATACTGTCCAATAACGCTGTTCATGCTTGTGTTAGTAGATTTACCTATTACTACATGGTTATCATGTTGGCTGGTAGCGCTTGCGGTGTCCACGCCTGATTGATACGGGGCGCTTCTTGCTTCATTAGGATTATCGAGCTGCGTGGGGAATGTTTCCGATGTTTCATCCTGGGTAGCTGACCTAGTTGTGTCAGGTGTGCCTGGTGTACTTAAGACAGGAGTATAGCGCAGTCGATATTGCATCAGGCAATGATTGGTGAGCGTCAGCTTCATTGTTCACATCTTCTGTTCGTCTATCTTTGGGTCTCTGATTATTTGTGTCCCCCGCCTGGCTAGGGCGACTTCTGTTTCTTTTCCGTTTGCGTTTTGTTGGCGGGTTAATTCCGTCGCTAATGTCTCTACATGGCCTATAGAGCAAGGGATCGTTTCTGCGCGTTTGTAGGTCTGGGCCACCATTTGCACAATCCTTACATGTGCGCCGATCAAACCGTCTATTTGGGTGCCTCATGTTCGCGGAGTATTACGTGCGTGTACTAAATCTGGTTGTAAATAAATTCAATTGAATCGATGACTACAGCTCACGCATAGGCTATCATAGTTTTGTTTAATCACGAGTGCCTGTCTATAGGTACTTAATCGCTTCGAACGCTTGAGATTACTCAATAGTACTCACAGTTTATTCACGGAATATAAGACACGACAAACAATTTACACTTTTCATTCACTAAAGGCTTTGTCTCTATTACTTTTCAAAATTTCTGAATGCGCTGATATAAGGATCCACAATCCACACAGTTCATACTATCTATGTTATCTATACTCGTTATAAACGCACTTAATAGTTAATACTCGACCTCGAACTATACTTCTACTCTCTAGCACCAGTGAAAATTCCGGGTAGTGGATGATTGAAATCGCGAACTCAGCGTAAACCCTGTATCAGTGTTTCTGAATGTTGTTGCTGTCTTTGTCAGCAATAGAATACAGCAACATTACGCAACAAACACTTCCCCAAAAGGATACACCCGGGTTTTTTGCTCTTTAAGAAATGTAAATTCAATTTAAGAATGTATGACCAGAACGGTAATACCTAATTCTATATGACCAGTTTTGTAAAATCAATTCAAATATTTTCATTGTTAACCCTTTGATCTCTGAATTCCCTAAATTGCAATTTCAAAGTAACTAACTAGATAGGTGAGCTGTTAAATATTTTGAAACTATTTTGACTGGAACCTGTTGCTTCCTTAGACAGCACACGCCTCCAATCAATTCAGCCTCAAAATATCTAACAGAATTCTTATTAAACTATAAAGGATTTGGGTGTTTTCGGTACATTGTTGACTATTTTGACCGGAACCTGTTGCTACCTTAGGCATCAAAAGTCCACAGTCAATTTAGTCTCAAAATACCCAACATAATTTTTAATAAAACATAAATGATTTTGCTGTTTTTGATATCTTGTTAACTACGTTGACTGGAACCTGTTGCTGCCTTTAGCAGTACACGTCTACGATCTATTTATCCTCAAAACATCAAACACAATTTTTATTAACACTTTCATGCCGAATACGGCCTCAAACAGTGCTCATTTTGCACACACTTTTGCTGGCAAAGTGAAGACATTTTTTTGAAAGTTTACCGCTGGAATGTCTGGCTCGGTAACCGAGCCAGCCATTCCAGTGTTAAATCCTCAAAAACAGTCTACTCATCGCCTGCAAATGGACATTCAACAAGGAAATATTTTGATTTTCTTGACCATATTTAGACATTAAAGAGTTAAACATAAAGGATTTTGGTATTTTTATTATCTTGCTAACGATTTTGTCTGGAACCTGTTGTTGTCTCAGGTAGCAGAAGTCCACAGTCAATTTACTTTCAAAATATTTAACAGAATAGTTATTAAAACGTAAAGGATGTTGGTGCTTTTGGTATCTCTGGCACAAGGGTTAAAATTCAATTGAACATTCATTGTGTTTTAGCAGAAGCAATGGGAGAATTACAAAAGCTTCTTACTGAAAGTTGTTGCTACTTCAGATATCCACAACCCTCTTTGACAACATATTTTCAAAATACTATTTCCACCAAAATTGTACTACATGCTATTCTACCGAGTACCTGTCTTGCACGTGACCTGCCTAAAGGGACCATTTTAATTAGATCATCCTTTCGCATTTCTCAATCAACCTGTATGCGCGTGTGCAAATGGGAAAGTGTATCTGTGAGCGCGCGTGCGCGTGTTCATGTGCATGTGCGTGTGCGCGCGCGTATGTGTGTGTGTGCGTGCGCGTAATAGTGTGCGTGTGCGTGTGCGCGCATGTGTGTGTGTTTGTGTGTGTGTGCGCGCGCCCGCGCGTGTGTGCCCACGTGCATGCGCGTGTGTATGATGGAACTTGTTATTATTCAGTATGATGTTAGTGACGGGTGGGTGACCCTGAATCGTCAATTCATGACAGACAGGGTCTCATACCGTCTTTGCGTGCTATCATCGTGGTAGTCAGTGTGCGTGCGTGCGTGCGTGCGTGCGTGCGTGCGTGCGTGCGTGCGTGCGTGTGTATGGGTGGGTGGGTGAGGTGGGGTGTAGCGGTGGGGTGTGGGGTGGGGTGTGTATGTATGCATGTGTGTGTTCTAAGGAAAGATAAGAAAGGGATCTGAGAATTTTAAGTGTACTGGTAGTAAAGGTAGTATGAAATGCCAAGTAGATTCCCTTCAAAAGTCATAGGGCCGTGGTTGTCACTGAGGTGCTTTATGAATGCGTGTTCTATTAGGCCATTGTATCGAAAATGGAGACCCAGGTGTATACCCAGAAGATTAGAGTTGTCTGACAGTATCGTGGTGTGTGTATATTTATTTTTTAAAGTAATAAAATAACTGACTGGCACTCGCTAGTATGTAGTTTTATAATATTGTCAAACGCACTGGCTCAGCTTCCTTAAAACAGGAGATTTCTTGTTTATTTTACTACCTGAGAGTTGTTGTTTCGTTTGGATAGTTGCCGGTTGGTTTCGGTTGGTTTCGTTGTTTATCGGAAACATACATTTTATAAGTTTCTATTGTATGTGAGGGCAAAAGGCATTACCGGCATCTTATCCGATAGCCCTGGGTCCATATTAAATCAGAAGGACATTTAGTTGTTAGGCAATTAATCCCAAGAGCTTCTCGAAACAGTCGGTGATCCGTTTCTTCCTCAGTGTCTTGTAGAGGTGCCCAAGTCCCGATCAGCTATACTGGTATCATCATTTAATCTTATGTCCGAAATGTGTCTGAATGCGTGCACGCAGAAACAGCCCTTTGTTTGGCCTACATATTGTTTTTGACATAGTTTGCATCCTAATAAGTAGATGATGTTTTCAGAATCACAAGTAAGGCTTGACTGAAATCGAAACTTGTCTTTGGTTTGGTAGCTAGTGAATTTGTCTTGATTCGGAATAAATTTTTCTAACTTACATGTTGGTTGTCCGCATTTTCTAGAATCACCATTTCCAGGTCTCTGCCGATTATACCTAATTTTTATATTGGTGTTACTCGTCTCACCCGGTGGCTTCTCAGATAATGTCTAGCTTATGCTAAAGGTGATACAGATCGTAAATAATCAATATTCCATGATTTACTTTTCTCCTTGTCTCTTTTCATCTAATCCATTGTATAGCTTAGGAAATATTTAAATACGGATTTCAAGGCAGGAACAACCATATAGGTAGGTCTTTGAATATTTTGAAAACAGTTTGCCACGGGCTAATGCTTCTACTATTCCCTTAAATGGCCAACCACAACCCATCCTCAACTGCTGATCCATGGGAATTTTCAGACGTGTTTCTTGCAATTTCGGTCGATTGAATATCTACTTATTTTGAGATTGTTCTCACAAAACCAGATATGGGTGAATAATTATTATTACAAAGAAAATATTACCTAATTGAGTATTTTAAAGTTGTGATGATTTATTGTGATTATTTTAAGAAGACAGAAGTGTGCAGCGATTAATCCTGATTAATCCGATTAATCCGTGGCGTATTGGTCAATCAAATATAAACATGTATAGGATACATAAAGTAACACTCAGCAGACTGTACCACAAGTAATATATACAAACAACTCATAATTCAAATTTAGATACTCCAGATAGATAGTACTAACCTTGAGGTAACAGCATAGAGGGGTTCATTATTTTCTAGATATGCCCCGCCTATATCTAGCTAAGCTCTGCCTAACTTTAGAATCGAAACTTTGAAACCTGAATTGGCAAAATGCTAAATTTTAATGTATCTATACAGGTAAGCTGTTGAATATATTGAAACTAATTTGACTTGGCGCTGTTGATGCCTGTGGCAGCAACATCTACCAGTCAAATTAGTATCAAAATATTCAGACAGACGATTTTTGAACTTGTAGTTTAAATTCATCACAAACATACGATTCCTGCGTCATTTTAATTGTGACGTCACTTAACATGTGATTATGACGTCAGAAACATGAGTGACAGACCGGATCCCTTCATCGTCACAGAAGCTTGCAGTGTCATCTGTCGAGTGTGGTTATCGGGTTTTCTGTAGTGAGGTAGAATATTGAGATACTAATTTGGTAGACAATGTAAACAAAAGTTTATTCAACAGGTCGTGATTAAAACTGTTTATCCTCCCATGTTCCTCCCTGTTGCGTTAGGCAACAAGAAATTTCGCGAAAATCAATGGGATCCCATCGTCCTATTGCACGGCCATCGCACTCCCGCTCCGCTGCCGTTTCGAGTACCGTAGTGGCGGGCTTTTGATGTCTGCGCTAAGTTCACGAAGCGTCATCAATATAAACAATGAGCTGGCGTCAGTCAACTTCTGCCACGATTCATAAGAAATAACGGAAATATGATTGGTGGACCGAGAACAGCTAGTAATGTTACGTCACATAGCAGAACAAAGGACTGCAAATACGGACACATGTACGAGCTATGTTAGTGGACTTATGTTAGTACGATGTGGGTTTCCACAATCGTTAACCCATATTTACAACACAGCTCATTCAGGCGTTAGTAGGTAAATGCTGATAAAGTTCTACAGCCTATGATGGCTGTCATGCTTTACCCGTCAACCAATCAGAAAGCACCTAGAGTGTCTGCCGCGGTAAATGCCCTCAGTCATAGATGTGCCGTCTATAGTTTCACAATATAAAAGCTATAAAAGCAATCAACAGGTAAGCTGTTGAATATTTTGAAACTAATTTGACTGAAAGTTGTTACTGCCATATAAATAAATAATGTAATGCACTGGCACTCACATGGCATCACACATTATAGCTTGAAGCGACAAAATATTTGCGAGCACTGTTCAATTTTTACACGATTTTACAAAGCAGATAATTGTGATACAGACAAGGGTATGTGACAGGATATGAATGATATGGAATCTGTAAACCATAATCTATCTGTGCAGTACAACATTTGATATGAGATTAGCATCCTTTTAAGCGGTGCTGTACTTGACGTACACTTCAACAGAAGGATCGATTTCAAGCTACGCCATCCAATTTAACGGAGGAATCCAGATTTAGCTACGCCCCGCCCCTCAGCAGGCAAGCTCCACCAACAATTCGCCCATGTTGCAATCGATCGATCCCTGCACTCCCTTACCATCAATTTCCAGAAAACTATACATTATTTTGATTTTTAATACATTATATTTTGAAACTAATTTTGTATGTTTATTAAATAGTAAAGACGTACAATTCGGACAACAACGCTTAGTTCGTCATCAGTTAAGCGTTCGCGACGAACTTATCTGCGCCATTCATGGCGTATTTGATTATGACGTCATACTAGATATCACAGAGTTGATTATGACGGCACGTGATTGACTGAGAAACAGGAATCCTCCATTTTAGCTAATACATACGTTTTACGCGTGTTGAAATCAAATTTAAAAAGTTTACATCTGAATTCCCAGAATCTGAATGTCATCCAAACTATACAGGTACTATATAGTTTGAAATTAATTTTACTGGGAGCTGTTGAACAACTACTCTAAGCAGCTTCAAGTCCAATTACTTTCCAAATATTCAAGAAAATGTTTATTAATTTGTAAATTCATCAAAGACATCCAATTCGTACAAGAAAATTACCGATGTCCCTGGACAACTAGAATGTCTTGTCTGACAACCATAACTTGTTGTCGTATCCGTCCGACGGGCAAGTACAACATTTTAGGAGTGACTGTATCAAAGTTGCTGGTACCCATTTGCTAAATGTCCAAAATAAAGTATTCCAAGAAGTATTGAACAATTGTTGTTATGGCAAAATTTATGACATAACTATTTTTTGGTGGAAATTCAAGATGAGTTTAGGTTGTCACCCCTTGGTTGCTTGATTAGTGCCAAAACTCAAGGGTTCATACTCAGGTAGGCTCTCTCGTCAAAACGTGTAATTTCCCAGGAGGATAGCAGCCTCCAATACCTGCCTAAACTCACCATCTAAAATAGCCATTGGCGCATGTGTCACCAGTAATTGAGGTCCTTACAATCATGTGTCCGTAGAGAGGTATGAACAATTGCTAATTCTCCCCGAGATTTAAAAAATATCTATATACTAACACTTCAAATATTTCAAAACTATCGTTGCGAATCGATTTTGCCACAGCCATTTGAATGAAAATGGTCTCAAAATGCTAATATTCTATTACATAGTATTTATGACCGCCCAAGTTCATGCAGGGACCTCTACCCAAAGGGGAACCCGAATTTTCAAAATTCTGGGAGGCCTGATTCGTACACGTTCGTGGAGGACTTTTCTATTTCGATGTAGGAGCTATATATCTTACGTCTTTATTGAGACATCAGCTAACATGTGACGTATTTGATTATGACGTCAGATACTCGAGTGATCGATAGCATCTGCCTATTGTCATATGTGGACTCGGCTGTCATCGTAATATATGTAGGATGATATATAAAATGCATTTTTGTGACAGCGATTCTTTGAGACATTTTACAACCGAATAACCCTCTTATCGCCACAAGGGCAATACATCTCACAAGCCGCCTTTGAGTGTTAGTCTAAAATACATTAAATACATTAATACAAATAAGAAATTAAGGAAATATCACACGAGTCTTGATACCGCTAATATGGCTGCATATGCCAACACTTCACAAATTAAAGGTGATTGAAATAAATGAATGTGTTAAGCAGTTTATCTATCTTTGAATATAATACAATTAGATGTTATGGCACGTTTAAAATTATTTTGGAAGGCTTTTGACTGCACATACCATATGAACGTGTGTTGCCAAATAGTTCTTAAAACAAGAGGATGTTGCATTCGGGGTTTTATGTGTGTGTGTCTGTGTGTCCGTAGCTATAATCCACCAAAAAAAATCTGATCTGATTTGCATCAAATTTGGACAAAAGAAAGAATCTTACCTAGAAAGATCAAATCTCGAATGTGTTTTGAATAACAAAGGCTTGCGTTGGTATCGCATCGAATTCTGGATCTATGGATATCCCGGAAACCACTGGCGAGATTTAGCTCAAATATCGCGCTACCCAAGCCCAAGAAGCTGCCTCACCCCCCCCCCCCCCCCCCCCACCCCCCCCCCCCACACACCCCCACCCCACCCCCACCCCACCCCAGCCAATCTGCGGCCCATTGTGCTCCTCAACAGCATACGGAAAATTCTGTCCAATGATACTCTATGCCGCATCCGAGACAAGATCGATGACTTCACGGGATCATGTCAAAGTGGCTTCAAACGTGGACGCAGATGCGCAGATATTGTATGGACTCAACGCATGCTTGTGTCAGTAGTCATGTCCAAACACTGGGATTTCCACAAAATGTGCATTGACATGTCATGAGCCTTTGACACAATTAACCGCTCAAAGATCCTAGACGTACTACACCAGGCCAGTTGCAATGAAGCTGAGCTACGGCTAGTGAGACTACTGCTTGCAGACACCAAGCTGAGAGTACGAGTCAAGTCAGTGAAGTCTGTAGAGTTTGAGACATCAATCGGCTCCCCACAGGGAGATGCCCTATCCCCTGTGCTCTTCACCTGTTACCTGGCTGCCGCATTGAAATCCGTATGGGGAAACTCCACAAGACACCCCCCCCACCCACCCCAGTGAGCATGCCGCTAGGGCTTGATATATGCCGACGATGTCGACTTCATAGACGACGAAAAGAAACCCCTTGACGAACTACTCCCAATAAGGAAAAGGTACAATCCTGAGCTCACTGCTTTGCAGTACTGCTGACATTGCTGCACGCTGCATCGTGAGGAACATAGCTTTGCAGTCCTTCTGTAAGCTATGGATTCCAGGATTCTTAGATCAAAGATGCCCTTGACAAAAAGACTGCATCTATACAATGCAACCTTGATGCCGTATAACTGTAACAGCTGGGCAGCACCAAAGGCGCCTCGAGACAACTTGATGACTGCCAGCACAAACACATACGCACCATCACTGGACACCGATGGTCAGGCAGCATAATCTCCAATGATGCACTATACAAGATGTGTAATACATCGCCGCTATCTGAAAAAGTCTCCCAGCAAAAATGGTCTACGTTAGCCATGTGCTAAGGATGCCAGAAGACACACCAGCGCAGACAGCCATGGAATTCGCCCTACTGGGAGCCAGCAATTACAAATCCATAAGAGGGCGTCATTGCATAAAGCTGCTAAGCGTGTTACGAGGTGACCTCAAGAAAACAGGACTCGGCACACTCAAATCAAGAACGGACCTGAGGAAGCTAAAGATTTCGGCTGAGGACAAGACACAGTGGGAAAAAGCGAAGAAGGGCAGATTGCTGTTGTAGGATGGTTCTACTACTACAACCGCACAATACAGTACTCATACATACATGATCCGAAAGATCCGAAAACAATCCTAATACTCCTGATTGTTAAAGAAATCGTTACGATGTCACAAAAATAGGATGCCGAGTGTTTACACTCTCCGCTTTCTTTTGTTGTGCTTTTATGCTTTTATTTGTTACTCTGGATAAAGCCACGTTAGGTTTAGCGTTGATGTTGCTGTCTACTCCAGTTGGTCTTCTTGTATTAAAAATGGATTACCACTGGCGTGACGTCAAAGTTGAGGTGTGTGCCACAATATACATTAAGGAGATCTGTTTTGGCTATGGGTTGACTTTACTCAATACGTAATACTTAATAACCCCAGATAATCAATTTGGTTGACAACGGCTGTTATGTACGTTGAGTCTGTTTGTGCGCTGCAGTCTGCAATGTTTGTTGACAGCGCGGGTGTTTTAAGGCTGTATTTCTGTGAAATGTGCCATTAGCATAGATGAAAGCTGTCAGTGCATTTCCTTTGCTCTACCGTTTGTCCTTGCATATGACTCAGTAAATCTTTTGTTCTGGTCGTCTTGTCTGCTTTGTTGAGTTAAAATATTTACATACAAATAGTTGCCATCAACTTGGATCTGTGATGGCTTAGATCAGGTCGTCATAGAATGAATCAATCAGGGAAGGAGCTCCCTGGTCTGTTTCAGCTGTTTGCCCATTTCGCAGTGCAATGACGAGGTCAATGATTGCAACGAGATCATTTATGTATACCAACCATAGGATGTGACTCATGCGCTCTGGGCCGATTACAAAGCAGGTCCCGTGACATGTGCCCTGTTTCTGCTGCATGAGATTCAGTTTGTGGCCAGTCTGAAGATCTTACCCTGTGGGAATAGATACGTTTGTTTATTGAATACATGCAGTGTTAACCCTGCAAACAATGCTACGTTGGGCCACGGTAAGCTTATTCGTTGGCCCAATGTAGTTTTGCTCGTTGTGTTTACGGTGGCACAACTTATCACGTAGTTTTCCACATGTAGATACAATGTTGGGCCAATGATATAACTTACAATCCGCCAGCCAACGTAAATACAACATTGACCCAACGTCATTAATTTTCTATCGATCATCCAAGTAATGTCAACGTTAGGTCAACGAAACCATACATTGGGCCAACGTATAGCCAACGAGCAAAACTAAGGTGTTCTAGCGAATTAAACATATGCTGGGCCAACCAAACAATGTTTGCTAGGACTGTTCGCAATCTAAAGATGACTAGAAGAACTATTTTGGCATATAGACTAATCCTGCTCAGATAAAGCAGCTTACTGGCCCGATGCTTGGCCGATACCGTGTTGATACGGACTGCTATCAGCCCAGCATCGACCCAATAAGTTGTGTTATCAGGGTGGTTATAGCTCACGGCTTTGCTGATACGTATTATTAAATTCCCCCCATAATATGTTAGGTGAGTTACTGCCACCTGACACCTGCCATGTTAAACCTGAGAGAAATAATGTACAGATTCATAGGCAATATAATATAGATTATGCTGAATGTTTTGAAAATAATTTGAATGGAAGATGGTGTTGTTGACGTCTGGTTTTATTATAAAATTTCAAACTTTAATAATAACTTTTAGCAACTACAATATATGGAGGCCTTATAGACAAGACAGGTGTATATTCATACACTATCTATCAGTCCGTAACAAAATGGTGCTATCGCCTCGCTGCCCATGGTAGGAATAGCTCCCGGTGAAAATTAGTTCCACAAGCTTCAACATAATGTTATTAGGTCAACAATTCACCAACGACAGTACACTAGTGACGTCATTTTGATTGTGACGTCATCTATCTAGAAGTAAGTGATTAAGACGGCAAATACTTGAGTACAGATCGGATCCCTTCATTAATGAAAACAACTACTAAAAGAATGACTGAACACATCATCATCTTCCAAACGTTTACAAAGCCAGTCACTAAATAAACAACCATTTCATTAGATGACATGAGCAGGGATTCTGATAAGGGTCCTTCTGAGAATGTATACCCTCAAAATGTAACTTGAGATCAACAAGGATAGGCGCAGTGCTTCCCATGGGACCCTTCCAAAATATTTTATGTTTGTTAAATATTACTTAGTTTTACATGGTTTTGCACAACAGTTCCCACACAGTCTAGTGCGGGAACCATAAATTCCATATCTGGGAGTCCATCATACCATCTAATTTTAGGATGGATGAAGGAAACCTGCGCATGAACACCAGATTGTTGTTTGAGGCGCCTAGATTTCATCTTGGGACCCCGGATTTGAGGTTGTGTGGTTCCTGGAACCTCCAAGATATAGATTGCATGAGAAACACTGGACAGGAGTATCTATCCACACAGCATCTTTATCCAACATCCCAGCAGATATCTCTATATTTGTGTAGATTTGGCAGCTCCACGCCGTCTCTTCTGACCCATACCCATGTTACGCGCCGACGTGACGACATTGTTGGTTAGCCAGACTCGGAGATGCGGAAGGAAGAATGCATGCTACCGGGGATACAGGTGGAATGCTCACGTTCCAGTGGGGTCGGGCGAGCATTCCCGCCAAAATTGAAGACCACCGTCTCGTCCCAGATATTCGTGTGTCCCATATGTCTTTGCATAATCAGTTAATTCGTCAATACCTTTTAAAATAAGGTGTTAGAGCGCAGCGACCCGAGGGCTGGCTAATTTAAGAAAATAGTTTGAAGTGGCCTTTCAGCACCGATGTGATGATAAGGCTCAAAATTTGTTTGTTTATAAGGAAAGTTTAAGTTTCCCTAACGAGGGACAGCCCCATATGCCGTTTAGGCGAAAAGGTTACAAACTTGTAGCTATAACAAAAAACTGTCGGTAGGATATTTCTTGTTATGAGGGCTATGTGCCTCGTGTGGGCCTCCGACAAAAATACAAATGATAACCTTCTCTACAATGATAAGCTTTCGCCTCAGCGAGAGTAATGCCTCGTGTGGGCCTCTGTCTCAGGCACAACTCTACGCCAAAGGCGGAAGATGATGATTAGCCTACTGATCATACTAAACTGACAATGAAAGATGTGATGAATTGCATGTGAGTCCGAATTATATATTGGGATGCGTACTGTACTACAAGTTGGTAAACAGGGCTAGATGATTTTAACAAAAATCGTCCTGGCCGAATCGCTATTGGTAAGTTAGTAGGTGCCGCTTTATTTTGGCGGGTCTTCTTGTGAAGCTAGACTATACAATTGAGACACAGAGATTTTTAGGCCGCTAATGGCGTATTCCAACTTAACTTTTAACACAGGTCGTCTTCCTGGCATATGTGCTCGAGCCCTCGTCTCGAGTTTGACTCATTGAACTGCTACCTCAGGCCGACTGTGCATACAAGATTGCCAGGGCAACTGGTACAGAAACCGAAGAGCGGATCCTAACCAAGTGTCTGACTAGAAGAAAAGACAAAACAGTCGAGTTAAGTAAGCAGCGTATCTATTTGAGGCGGGGCCGAAGAAACGAATAACTGACTATGGTGTCCTACCTGAAAGGCATGGAGGCCTGATAGCTCTGCCAGTCACTCAATAGTTAGTCAGCTGTCGTGGCTTTTGCCATCAACAAGGCTGGAGTGCCGAGAACACGCCGTTTAGACTCGTTCCCTGGGAAATAACCTTTAGCTGCATGCTTTAGGGTTATGTTGAAAATGCCTAAAGGTTCACTGCTAGGGCCGTGCTACTATAATTAATGTGATTAAACCTTCTTTAGCTTACAGATTACTCCAGTAGGTACCAGTGAAGGCACAATTGAAATGTGTGAAACATCGACGCTTTGGTTCTAGCCGTCGAGAAATGCCAGTAGTTTCACAGATCAGCTCTAGCCAAATCAGCAGAGGACAATTCCAAGACAATTATTTGACCAGATGGTCGGAGAGGTGTAGGAAGAGACAACTGCTCAAGATAATTCACTAGTAACCCTGTTAGGATTTCTTAGTAACCTTTATGATTCCAGAGTAATCCTCTTGGGATTTCCTAGTAACCCTCTTAGATTACTTCGAATTCTCTTAGGATTTCTTAGTATCCCGCATAATATTTCTTAGTAACTCTCTTATGATTTCTTAATAACCCTCTTAACAGTTCTTAGTAACCCTCTTAGGGTTTCTTTGTAACCCTCTTAGGATTTCTTAGTAACACTCTTAGGATTTCTTAGTAGGCCTTTTACATTGGGGCATCTCCTGTATGTGGGTATGATAGATTGTGAAAACAAACTGTGCTGTAATTCTAGTTGGATTTGGTCAAGGCGCATAAATTCACAGAGTCCGCATTACATCATTCGGTACTGAAGAATAATATACCTTAGTGATATGATAATTGCTAACAGTTTTAATTCTCACTCAGCGAGAACTAATATTATTGGACAAGTGTACCTGGTTACTAACTTCAATAAATGGAATCCACGAGTCCGTGGTATGTGGCCATAGTCCTGCACCGTCGTTGTTTTTGCCAACAAAGGGTGGGATTTAAATCGTCCATTTACCACAAAACATTAAGTCGACTTTTGCCTCTTACAGGAGCAACAAAATATAGTTAGAAACACGTTTCTGTAATCTTTATTGAACATGAGATAGATCATAGGGTTAATCATTGAGTTAGCATATACCATCCAATATGTTATGTCGAAGATAGTAGCAGGAATACAATTATCACAGAGTGCTAGAAATCCTACGACCACCATCCACGGTCCCCAACATATCAGAAACAGTGTGATTTGTGCCAATAATGTTAAAAGACATCTACGATTCTGCAAACTGATCTTTTCTCTCTCAGCGACATTGGCCAGTGCTTGGTCGGTTGTTGCCATGTCTTTTTCATGTCGTTTTGTGTTTTTATGCCTGCGGCTTAGTACTACCATTAAGACGATGTACAAAACTATTAAGCAAACCGCAGGTCCATAGGTACTGATGCCGATAGATCCGAGAAAGAAGATCGCATTTGCCGGGTAGTAACATTGATTCGGGATGGTAACTCCATGAAGTTCATCAAGAATTCTAACGACAATAATGCCAGGAAAATAAAACAGTATGGTCAGCGTCCATGGTACTAGAGCCAGTCTCCTTGCTCTAGATTTGGTGAACGTTGACCGGTACTCAAGTGGGTCAGCCACCGCTAGGAATCTGTCATAAGCCATGACATCCAGGTGCATATTGGAGGTAGAACAGCACACAAAATCACACACAATATACGTGGTACAAGTGACACTACCCAATGGCCAGTATCCATAGATTGTATATAGGGACATAACAGGAATACATATTGTGCCAACAATTAAGTCTGATACAGCTAGTGATACAACGTATACACTGTAATTTGAACTGCTCAAACGCCGAGATTTCGCTACACAGGCTATGATTGCCACGTTTCCAAACACAGTAAGGAGAGCGGATAGTAACATGATGATAAAGACACCATATCTGGTGACTTCACCCGCAAATGCACCTCCAAATGCCATTACGAACTCTCCATCTTCGCCAGCACAGTCGCGCAGGGTTATATTTGTAGCATTTGCAACAACTTCACCAGGGTGCCCAGTATCTACACATCCTGCTGTATCTAACATGCCCATATCGTGTCTTTACCATCTACACTGCTCGACTAAAGAGAACAATTTGCATTGCTGAAAGCGGGCATTCTAGAAAACAGATGATTTAAACAAAGATTTTTCGAAAATCTCCGATTTAATATAAGATGTCACTTCGTGGATGCTGCAATTTGTCAATCAATTGTAAGTTCCAAATGGCATCTGTTCAGCTGACGTCACAATCAAAAATCGCAATCAAATGATGCCACTTATAGGTGAACAAAGCGAGGAAGTATTTAGTTAAATAAAAATTAACCTTTAAAGACAGGAATTCCTAGAATTTCAAATTCAATGTACCTTGACAGGTAAGCTGTTGAATATTTTGAGATTAATTTGAGTATGAGCCGCTGTTACCATATGCAGCAACGACTCCGTGTCAAAATAATTTGGCAATATTCAACAGAATCCTTATTAAATTCTAAATGGTTTCGTATTTGCCATGTCGGGTTCAAAGTGTTAATGTTACTGTAAGTGTATTTAATAGTAGCATACTAAAAAATCAAATTTCTATAGAATTGACATTGTATGTATCACGATAAGAAACGCGGATTTTATCCCAAAGTAAGCTTTTCTCAAATCGTTTTAAACTGTTGAATCGAAAACTTTCATATTTTCCTATTATACTGAAGAGTACCGTAGCAGCTTACTAGAAAACAACTCCCCATAACCCCAGCCATGTTACCTCTAAATATATGGAACGTATTATCCTGCAGCAAACTATTTTCAAATTGTTTTAGAATATTGAATCAAAAGCGTTCAGAATCTCTATTTTAATTAATTTCTATAATTCTGAATTATCAATAAACGATTAAAAGTGTTTACTTTTAAAAGTCAACCTTCAGTGCTTAGGCCTACACTTTGCAATCGATGGTAAACAATTGACTAGGTAACAGACACTGTATACGGACCATCAAAACATGGTCACTATGTGTAACTCGTGGTATATAGAGATTATCAGGCGAGTGAAAATTTCCCATCAAATATATCACACAGTCTTATTAAACGATTGTGTTAAATTTGATATTAAATAACAAGAGCATATGATATTATTTTTATCACATTTATAGGCTATTATTTATTATATTCACATCGATCCTAAAAATTTCTTAAAATTTTACAAAATATTTTGATCACCGCAATGCTTCACTACCCCTAATAACGCGGGTTACTGGGCCGGTACCGGGTCAATACCAGGCCATAATGGCCCGGTATTGGCCCAGTACTGACCCAGAAACCTGCGTTGCCACTGGAACTGAGAATACTAACCAATGCGCAACAAAATAGATTTTTTAAATGCAACATCTTATTAAATATCAGATTTAAAATTATTTTTCTTTGAAAACATTAAAATGTTCAAGCTTCTCTTTAAAATTTATAACGATATTTCATTATGCAGGATTTTACAGAATTAACATAGGCCTATTATATATAGGATCCAAGATTATCTGGTTTCTAATATTCGACTCAAGCTGATGCCGCTACTGATGAACTATGTAAGCCCTAGGATAGCTATCGCCTTTTGCAAATATGATGAAAACTGGCGCAACTGGCACCTAGAACTACACGAAATAGTCCTTGTTGTAAGACAGGATCGAATTCTGGCCGGCAATGTAGGTCTATATAAGTTCATCGCGATTATAATAAAACAGATGAATAAAGTACCGTACAGCTCATACATTTTTTTAGTTTCCAAAACAAAAATAGAACCAAGTATGTTAGTACAATTTTACACACAAAGTAATGCCTCGAGACTTAATCAGGAGTAACGTGATACTTCAGTCTCTAGTGAGAACGCGACATTAGAATGATAAGCGTAGCAAAATGCATTCCCAGCAAATTAAGTCCAAAATATACAGCGCATTTTTATTTTGTTTTTGGAAGCGTGTTAAGGCTTTTTCCTGCATCAAAGACCTGCGAGGTATACCGTCTTCATCTGTCTTGTCACAAATCCATATGTCTCTTTGATGAGGCTTGTTACGTCTGAATCGTTAGCGTAGGCCTACGTTATTCAGTTTCCACGTGTATATTAACTGTTGCTAAGTTTAGAAGACCGTAAGCTGTTGCTGTCTAAGGCCCTGTTCATGCCAGAAGGTTAATCCGGAGTATGGCGTTACTCCGGATTAAGTATCTAGTGAGAACGCGGCCTAAGTCTGATTTAACAATGGGCATCATCACGCATTCCAGATTTTTTTGTCATCCCGGAAAAAAGGTGTGCCTTTGTCTGTCCATGACCATCATTGAGTATATAGAGACTCGTCAGTATATTCACAGCTGTAGTAGTAGTAGTAGTAGTAGTAGTAGTAGTAGTAGTAGTAGTAGTAGTAGTAGTAGTAGTAGTAGCAGTAGCAGTAGCAGTGGTAATAGTAGTAGTAGTAGTAGTAGTAGTAGTAGTAGTAGTAGTAGTAGTAGTAGTAGTAGTAGTAGTAGTGGTAGTGGTAGGGGTAGCGGTAGTAGCGGTAGCGGTAGTAGCGGTAGCGGTAGCGGTAGCGGTAGCGGCGGCGGCAGCGGCAGTAGCAGTAGCAGTAGTAGTAGTAGTAGTAGTAGTAGTAGTAGTAGTAGTAGTAGTAGTAGTGGTAGTGGTAGGGGTAGCGGTAGTAGCGGTAGCGGTAGTAGCGGTAGCGGTAGCGGTAGCGGCGGCGGCAGCGGCAGTAGCAGTAGCAGTAGCAGTAGTAGTAGTAGTAGTAGTATTAGTAGTAGTAGTAGTAGTAGTAGTAGTAGTAGTAGTAGTATTAGTAGTAGTAGTAGTAGTAGTAGTAGTAGTAGTTGTAGTAGTAGTAGTAGTAGTAGTAGTAGTAGTAGTAGTAGTAGTAGTAGTAGTAGTAGTAGTAGTAGTAGTAGTAGTAGTAGTAGTAGTATTAGCAGCAGTAGCAGCAGTAGCAGCACCAGCAGCAGCAGCAGCAGCAGCAGTATCGGCAGCGTCGTACTAACATATGGCCACGCACAGAGCTACGCTGTTCGAGGCCGTACTCTCAGATCTGCGATTTCTCGCTACGTGAAGTGACATTACCCTAGTGGGTAGCCAATCAGATTTCTGTCTACTTCACGCGATAGGCGACACTTCGTCTGGTGACCTAATTTACAATCACAAAACAGCGCCGATCGCGACGCTGTTGATCTGGAAAGAGATATTTGCACAAGTTTGCAATAGTTTTGCTCTGAACAAGTTATCTGAGGAACAGAAAATGTGTAGATTGGTTTTCGGTAACAAAAACCGTTAGTTTGGTTTACGCACATGTTTAAATTTGTCTACTTCCTGATTTTTTATCGAGCAATCTCATTGGCGCAAGTTGACTGACCCAAGTTCATTAATATGTATGAAGCTTCGTGAACTTAGCACAAGCATCAAAGGCGTGCAAGCGCGGTACTCGATACGGGAACGTAGTGGGAGGGCGAGGATCGTGCAATAGGACGATGTATCAGTAGCGGCAGTACACATAGTAAGTGTGCATAAAAATGAAGTAATATTTTTATTCTACTTTCTCTCATTTCCTTATGGCACAGAATCTATCTCCATCGGCATATTTGTCTCTAACCTACTTCAACAAGCAGATATACGAATGTACATACAAATGGATGAATCCGATCTGTCACCCAGATGTGTGAAGTCATAATCAAGTACATTACATGTGGGCTGACGTCACAGTCAAAGTGAGCATTAAATGCCGTAACTATAGGTCTGTCGTGAACATTTAAAAGTCCGCCAAGTGTCTTTAATATTTGACTAGAATGCACTCGATGGAGATGCTGACTCACGCCTTTACGCCCCCTCCACCCCCCCCCCCTCCCTCCCCCTCTCCCACCTCTCTCTCTCTCTCTCTCTCTCTCTCTCAATCATAAGCTGTTGTAATATGAATGGGTGTGCTAAATCTGCTGATTCTACCTTCTTGCATTCCAGAGTTAA
>JAVVLW010004468.1:0-77521 GCA_034401795.1 Chaetoderma sp. LZ-2023a
ACGACACGACGATGTTATACGCTCTAACACACATAGAGTATAGCTCAGAAATAACAACATACGCTCTAACACACATAGAGTATAGCTCAGAAATAACAACATACGCTCTAACACACATAGAGTATAGCTCAGAAATAACAACATACGCTCTAACACACATAGAGTATAGCTCAGAAATAACAACATACGCTCTAACACACATAGAGTATAGCTCAGAAATAACAACATACGCTCTAACACACATAGAGTATAGCTCAGAAATAACAACATACGCTCTAACACACATAGAGTATAGCTCAGAAATAACAACATACGCTCTAACACACATAGAGTATAGCTCAGAAATAACAACATACGCTCTAACACACATAGAGTATAGCTCAGAAATAACAACATACGCTCTAACACACATAGAGTATAGCTCAGAAATAACAACATACGCTCTAACACACATAGAGTATAGCTCAGAAATAACAACATACGCTCTAACACACATAGAGTATAGCTCAGAAATAACAACATACGCTCTAACACACATAGAGTATAGCTCAGAAATAACAACATACGCTCTAACACACATAGAGTATAGCTCAGAAATAACAACATACGCTCTAACACACATAGAGTATAGCTCAGAAATAACAACATACGCTCTAACACACATAGAGTATAGCTCAGAAATAACAACATACGCTCTAACACACATAGAGTATAGCTCAGAAATAACAACATACGCTCTAACACACATAGAGTATAGCTCAGAAATAACAACATACGCTCTAACACACATAGAGTATAGCTCAGAAATAACAACATACGCTCTAACACACATAGAGTATAGCTCAGAAATAACAACATACGCTCTAACACACATAGAGTATAGCTCAGAAATAACAACATACGCTCTAACACACATAGAGTATAGCTCAGAAATAACAACATACGCTCTAACACACATAGAGTATAGCTCAGAAATAACAACATACGCTCTAACACACATAGAGTATAGCTCAGAAATAACAACATACGCTCTAACACACATAGAGTATAGCTCAGAAATAACAACATACGCTCTAACACACATAGAGTATAGCTCAGAAATAACAACATACGCTCTAACACACATAGAGTATAGCTCAGAAATAACAACATACGCTCTAACACACATAGAGTATAGCTCAGAAATAACAACATACGCTCTAACACACATAGAGTATAGCTCAGAAATAACAACATACGCTCTAACACACATAGAGTATAGCTCAGAAATAACAACATACGCTCTAACACACATAGAGTATAGCTCAGAAATAACAACATACGCTCTAACACACATAGAGTATAGCTCAGAAATAACAACATACGCTCTAACACACACAGAGTATAGCTCAGAAATAACAACATACGCTCTAACACACACAGAGTATAGCTCAGAAATAACAACATACGCTCTAACACACACAGAGTATAGCTCAGAAATAACAACATACGCTCTAACACACACAGAGTATAGCTCAGAAATAACAACATACGCTCTAACACACACAGAGTATAGCTCAGAAATAACAACATACGCTCTAACACACACAGAGTATAGCTCAGAAATAACAACATACGCTCTAACACACACAGAGTATAGCTCAGAAATAACAACATACGCTCTAACACACACAGAGTATAGCTCAGAAATAACAACATACGCTCTAACACACACAGAGTATAGCTCAGAAATAACAACATACGCTCTAACACACACAGAGTATAGCTCAGAAATAACAACATACGCTCTAACACACACAGAGTATAGCTCAGAAATAACAACATACGCTCTAACACACATAGAGTATAGCTCAGAAATAACAACATACGCTCTAACACACATAGAGTATAGCTCAGAAATAACAACATACGCTCTAACACACATAGAGTATAGCTCAGAAATAACAACATACGCTCTAACACACATAGAGTATAGCTCAGAAATAACAACATACGCTCTAACACACATAGAATATAGCTCAGAAATAACAACATACGCTCTAACACACATAGAGTATAGCTCAGAAATAACAACATACGCTCTAACACACATAGAGTATAGCTCAGAAATAACAACATACGCTCTAACACACATAGAGTATAGCTCAGAAATAACAACATACGCTCTAACACACATAGAGTATAGCTCAGAAATAACAACATACGCTCTAACACACATAGAGTATAGCTCAGAAATAACAACATACGCTCTAACACACATAGAGTATAGCTCAGAAATAACAACATACGCTCTAACACACATAGAGTATAGCTCAGAAATAACAACATACGCTCTAACACACATAGAGTATAGCTCAGAAATAACAACATACGCTCTAACACACATAGAGTATAGCTCAGAAATAACAACATACGCTCTAACACACATAGAGTATAGCTCAGAAATAACAACATACGCTCTAACACACATAGAGTATAGCTCAGAAATAACAACATACGCTCTAACACACATAGAGTATAGCTCAGAAATAACAACATACGCTCTAACACACATAGAGTATAGCTCAGAAATAACAACATACGCTCTAACACACATAGAGTATAGCTCAGAAATAACAACATACGCTCTAACACACATAGAGTATAGCTCAGAAATAACAACATACGCTCTAACACACATAGAGTATAGCTCAGAAATAACAACATACGCTCTAACACACATAGAGTATAGCTCAGAAATAACAACATACGCTCTAACACACATAGAGTATAGCTCAGAAATAACAACATACGCTCTAACACACATAGAGTATAGCTCAGAAATAACAACATACGCTCTAACACACATAGAGTATAGCTCAGAAATAACAACATACGCTCTAACACACATAGAGTATAGCTCAGAAATAACAACATACGCTCTAACACACATAGAGTATAGCTCAGAAATAACAACATACGCTCTAACACACATAGAGTATAGCTCAGAAATAACAACATACGCTCTAACACACATAGAGTATAGCTCAGAAATAACAACATACGCTCTAACACACATAGAGTATAGCTCAGAAATAACAACATACGCTCTAACACACATAGAGTATAGCTCAGAAATAACAACATACGCTCTAACACACATAGAGTATAGCTCAGAAATAACAACATACGCTCTAACACACATAGAGTATAGCTCAGAAATAACAACATACGCTCTAACACACATAGAGTATAGCTCAGAAATAACAACATACGCTCTAACACACATAGAGTATAGCTCAGAAATAACAACATACGCTCTAACACACATAGAGTATAGCTCAGAAATAACAACATACGCTCTAACACACATAGAGTATAGCTCAGAAATAACAACATACGCTCTAACACACATAGAGTATAGCTCAGAAATAACAACATACGCTCTAACACACATAGAGTATAGCTCAGAAATAACAACATACGCTCTAACACACATAGAGTATAGCTCAGAAATAACAACATACGCTCTAACACACACAGAGTATAGCTCAGAAATAACAACATACGCTCTAACACACACAGAGTATAGCTCAGAAATAACAACATACGCTCTAACACACACAGAGTATAGCTCAGAAATAACAACATACGCTCTAACACACACAGAGTATAGCTCAGAAATAACAACATACGCTCTAACACACACAGAGTATAGCTCAGAAATAACAACATACGCTCTAACACACACAGAGTATAGCTCAGAAATAACAACATACGCTCTAACACACACAGAGTATAGCTCAGAAATAACAACATACGCTCTAACACACACAGAGTATAGCTCAGAAATAACAACATACGCTCTAACACACACAGAGTATAGCTCAGAAATAACAACATACGCTCTAACACACACAGAGTATAGCTCAGAAATAACAACATACGCTCTAACACACACAGAGTATAGCTCAGAAATAACAACATACGCTCTAACACACACAGAGTATAGCTCAGAAATAACAACATACGCTCTAACACACACAGAGTATAGCTCAGAAATAACAACATACGCTCTAACACACACAGAGTATAGCTCAGAAATAACAACATACGCTCTAACACACACAGAGTATAGCTCAGAAATAACAACATACGCTCTAACACACATAGAGTATAGCTCAGAAATAACAACATACGCTCTAACACACATAGAGTATAGCTCAGAAATAACAACATACGCTCTAACACACATAGAGTATAGCTCAGAAATAACAACATACGCTCTAACACACATAGAGTATAGCTCAGAAATAACAACATACGCTCTAACACACATAGAGTATAGCTCAGAAATAACAACATACGCTCTAACACACATAGAGTATAGCTCAGAAATAACAACATACGCTCTAACACACATAGAGTATAGCTCAGAAATAACAACATACGCTCTAACACACATAGAGTATAGCTCAGAAATAACAACATACGCTCTAACACACATAGAGTATAGCTCAGAAATAACAACATACGCTCTAACACACATAGAGTATAGCTCAGAAATAACAACATACGCTCTAACACACATAGAGTATAGCTCAGAAATAACAACATACGCTCTAACACACACAGAGTATAGCTCAGAAATAACAACATACGCTCTAACACACACAGAGTATAGCTCAGAAATAACAACATACGCTCTAACACACACAGAGTATAGCTCAGAAATAACAACATACGCTCTAACACACATAGAGTATAGCTCAGAAATAACAACATACGCTCTAACACACATAGAGTATAGCTCAGAAATAACAACATACGCTCTAACACACATAGAGTATAGCTCAGAAATAACAACATACGCTCTAACACACACAGAGTATAGCTCAGAAATAACAACATACGCTCTAACACACACAGAGTATAGCTCAGAAATAACAACATACGCTCTAACACACACAGAGTATAGCTCAGAAATAACAACATACGCTCTAACACACACAGAATATAGCTCAGAAATAACAACATACGCTCTAACACACACAGAATATAGCTCAGAAATAACAACATACGCTCTAACACACATAGAGTATAGCTCAGAAATAACAACATACGCTCTAACACACATAGAGTATAGCTCAGAAATAACAACATACGCTCTAACACACATAGAGTATAGCTCAGAAATAACAACATACGCTCTAACACACATAGAGTATAGCTCAGAAATAACAACATACGCTCTAACACACATAGAGTATAGCTCAGAAATAACAACATACGCTCTAACACACATAGAGTATAGCTCAGAAATAACAACATACGCTCTAACACACATAGAGTATAGCTCAGAAATAACAACATACGCTCTAACACACATAGAGTATAGCTCAGAAATAACAACATACGCTCTAACACACATAGAGTATAGCTCAGAAATAACAACATACGCTCTAACACACATAGAGTATAGCTCAGAAATAACAACATACGCTCTAACACACATAGAGTATAGCTCAGAAATAACAACATACGCTCTAACACACATAGAGTATAGCTCAGAAATAACAACATACGCTCTAACACACATAGAGTATAGCTCAGAAATAACAACATACGCTCTAACACACATAGAGTATAGCTCAGAAATAACAACATACGCTCTAACACACATAGAGTATAGCTCAGAAATAACAACATGCGCTCTAACACACATAGAGTATAGCTCAGAAATAACAACATGCGCTCTAACACACATAGAGTATAGCTCAGAAATAACAACATGCGCTCTAACACACATAGAGTATAGCTCAGAAATAACAACATGCGCTCTAACACACACAGAGTATAGCTCAGAAATAACAACATACGCTCTAACACACACAGAGTATAGCTCAGAAATAACAACATGCGCTCTAACACACATAGAGTATAGCTCAGAAATAACAACATACGCTCTAACACACATAGAGTATAGCTCAGAAATAACAACATACGCTCTAACACACACAGAGTATAGCTCAGAAATAACAACATGCACTCTAACACACATAGAGTATAGCTCAGAAATAACAACATGCACTCTAACACACATAGAGTATAGCTCAGAAATAACAACATGCACTCTATCACACATAGAGTATAGCTCAGAAATAACAACATACGCTCTAACACACACAGAGTATAGCTCAGAAATAACAACATGCACTCTAACACACACAGAGTATAGCTCAGAAATAACAACATGCACTCTAACACACACAGAGTATAGCTCAGAAATAACAACATGCGCTC
Source organism: Chaetoderma sp. LZ-2023a (assembly GCA_034401795.1). Taxonomy (NCBI): domain Eukaryota; kingdom Metazoa; phylum Mollusca; class Caudofoveata; order Chaetodermatida; family Chaetodermatidae; genus Chaetoderma; species Chaetoderma sp. LZ-2023a. The sequence goes on from JAVVLW010004468.1 coordinate 6,283, forward strand.
TAACACACACAGAGTATAGCTCAGAAATAACAACATACGCTCTAACACACACAGAGTATAGCTCAGAAATAACAACATACGCTCTAACACACATAGAGTATAGCTCAGAAATAACAACATGCACTCTAACACACATAGAGTATAGCTCAGAAATAACAACATAAGCTCTAACACACATAGAGTATAGCTCAGAAATAACAACATAAGCTCTAACACACATAGAGTATAGCTCAGAAATAACAACATACGCTCTAACACACATAGAGTATAGCTCAGAAATAACAACATACGCTCTAACACACATAGAGTATAGCTCAGAAATAACAACATACGCTCTAACACACATAGAGTATAGCTCAGAAATAACAACATACGCTCTAACACACATAGAGTATAGCTCAGAAATAACAACATACGCTCTAACACACATAGAGTATAGCTCAGAAATAACAACATACGCTCTAACACACATAGAGTATAGCTCAGAAATAACAACATACGCTCTAACACACATAGAGTATAGCTCAGAAATAACAACATACGCTCTAACACACATAGAGTATAGCTCAGAAATAACAACATACGCTCTAACACACATAGAGTATAGCTCAGAAATAACAACATACGCTCTAACACACATAGAGTATAGCTCAGAAATAACAACATAAGCTCTAACACACATAGAGTATAGCTCAGAAATAACAACATAAGCTCTAACACACATAGAGTATAGCTCAGAAATAACAACATACGCTCTAACACACATAGAGTATAGCTCAGAAATAACAACATACGCTCTAACACACATAGAGTATAGCTCAGAAATAACAACATACGCTCTAACACACATAGAGTATAGCTCAGAAATAACAACATACGCTCTAACACACATAGAGTATAGCTCAGAAATAACAACATACGCTCTAACACACATAGAGTATAGCTCAGAAATAACAACATACGCTCTAACACACATAGAGTATAGCTCAGAAATAACAACATACGCTCTAACACACATAGAGTATAGCTCAGAAATAACAACATACGCTCTAACACACATAGAGTATAGCTCAGAAATAACAACATACGCTCTAACACACATAGAGTATAGCTCAGAAATAACAACATACGCTCTAACACACATAGAGTATAGCTCAGAAATAACAACATACGCTCTAACACACATAGAGTATAGCTCAGAAATAACAACATACGCTCTAACACACATAGAGTATAGCTCAGAAATAACAACATACGCTCTAACACACATAGAGTATAGCTCAGAAATAACAACATACGCTCTAACACACATAGAGTAGAGCTCAGAAATAACAACATACGCTCTAACACACACAGAGTATAGCTCAGAAATAACAACATACGCTCTAACACACATAGAGTATAGCTCAGAAATAACAACATACGCTCTAACACACATAGAATATAGCTCAGAAATAACAACATATGCTCTAACACACACAGAGTATAGCTCAGAAATAACAACATACGCTCTAACACACATAGAGTATAGCTCAGAAATAACAACATATGCTCTAACACACACAGAGTATAGCTCAGAAATAACAACATACGCTCTAACACACATAGAGTATAGCTCAGAAATAACAACATACGCTCTAACACACATAGAATATAGCTCAGAAATAACAACATACGCTCTAACACACACAGAGTATAGCTCAGAAATAACAACATATGCTCTAACACACATAGAGTATAGCTCAGAAATAACAACATACGCTCTAACACACACAGAGTATAGCTCAGAAATAACAACATACGCTCTAACACACATAGAGTATAGCTCAGAAATAACAACATACGCTCTAACACACATAGAGTATAGCTCAGAAATAACAACATATGCTCTAACACACACAGAGTATAGCTCAGAAATAACAACATACGCTCTAACACACATAGAGTATAGCTCAGAAATAACAACATACGCTCTAACACACATAGAATATAGCTCAGAAATAACAACATATGCTCTAACACACACAGAGTATAGCTCAGAAATAACAACATACGCTCTAACACACAGAGTATAGCTCAGAAATAACAACATATGCTCTAACACACACAGAGTATAGCTCAGAAATAACAACATACGCTCTAACACACATAGAGTATAGCTCAGAAATAACAACATACGCTCTAACACACATAGAATATAGCTCAGAAATAACAACATACGCTCTAACACACACAGAGTATAGCTCAGAAATAACAACATATGCTCTAACACACATAGAGTATAGCTCAGAAATAACAACATACGCTCTAACACACACAGAGTATAGCTCAGAAATAACAACATACGCTCTAACACACATAGAGTATAGCTCAGAAATAACAACATACGCTCTAACACACATAGAGTATAGCTCAGAAATAACAACATACGCTCTAACACACACAGAGTATAGCTCAGAAATAACAACATACGCTCTAACACACACAGAGTATAGCTCAGAAATAACAACATACGCTCTAACACACATAGAGTATAGCTCAGAAATAACAACATACGCTCTAACACACATAGAGTATAGCTCAGAAATAACAACATACGCTCTAACACACACAGAGTATAGCTCAGAAATAACAACATACGCTCTAACACACATAGAGTATAGCTCAGAAATAACAACATACGCTCTAACACACATAGAGTATAGCTCAGAAATAACAACATACGCTCTAACACACATAGAGTATAGCTCAGAAATAACAACATACGCTCTAACACACATAGAGTATAGCTCAGAAATAACAACATACGCTCTAACACACATAGAGTATAGCTCAGAAATAACAACATACGCTCTAACACACATAGAGTATAGCTCAGAAATAACAACATACGCTCTAACACACATAGAGTATAGCTCAGAAATAACAACATACGCTCTAACACACATAGAGTATAGCTCAGAAATAACAACATACGCTCTAACACACATAGAGTATAGCTCAGAAATAACAACATACGCTCTAACACACATAGAGTATAGCTCAGAAATAACAACATACGCTCTAACACACACAGAGTATAGCTCAGAAATAACAACATACGCTCTAACACACATAGAGTATAGCTCAGAAATAACAACATACGCTCTAACACACATAGAATATAGCTCAGAAATAACAACATACGCTCTAACACACATAGAGTATAGCTCAGAAATAACAACAATACGCTCTAACACACATAGAGTATAGCTCAGAAATAACAACATACGCTCTAACACACATAGAGTATAGCTCAGAAATAACAACATACGCTCTAACACACATAGAGTATAGCTCAGAAATAACAACATACGCTCTAACACACATAGAGTATAGCTCAGAAATAACAACATACGCTCTAACACACATAGAGTATAGCTCAGAAATAACAACATACGCTCTAACACACATAGAGTATAGCTCAGAAATAACAACATACGCTCTAACACACACAGAGTATAGCTCAGAAATAACAACATACGCTCTAACACACATAGAGTATAGCTCAGAAATAACAACATACGCTCTAACACACATAGAGTATAGCTCAGAAATAACAACATACGCTCTAACACACATAGAGTATAGCTCAGAAATAACAACATACGCTCTAACACACATAGAGTATAGCTCAGAAATAACAACATACGCTCTAACACACATAGAGTATAGCTCAGAAATAACAACATACGCTCTAACACACATAGAGTATAGCTCAGAAATAACAACATACGCTCTAACACACATAGAGTATAGCTCAGAAATAACAACATACGCTCTAACACACATAGAGTATAGCTCAGAAATAACAACATACGCTCTAACACACATAGAGTATAGCTCAGAAATAACAACATACGCTCTAACACACATAGAGTATAGCTCAGAAATAACAACATACGCTCTAACACACATAGAGTATAGCTCAGAAATAACAACATACGCTCTAACACACATAGAGTATAGCTCAGAAATAACAACATACGCTCTAACACACATAGAGTATAGCTCAGAAATAACAACATACGCTCTAACACACATAGAGTATAGCTCAGAAATAACAACATGCGCTCTAACACACATAGAGTATAGCTCAGAAATAACAACATACGCTCTAACACACATAGAGTATAGCTCAGAAATAACAACATGCACTCTAACACACACAGAGTATAGCTCAGAAATAACAACATGCACTCTAACACACATAGAGTATAGCTCAGAAATAACAACATGCACTCTAACACACAGAGTATAGCTCAGAAATAACAACATACGCTCTAACACACACAGAGTATAGCTCAGAAATAACAACATACGCTCTAACACACATAGAGTATAGCTCAGAAATAACAACATGCACTCTAACACACATAGAGTATAGCTCAGAAATAACAACATGCACTCTATCACACATAGAGTATAGCTCAGAAATAACAACATAAGCTCTAACACACATAGAGTATAGCTCAGAAATAACAACATACGCTCTAACACACATAGAGTATAGCTCAGAAATAACAACATGCACTCTAACACACACAGAGTATAGCTCAGAAATAACAACATGCACTCTAACACACATAGAGAATAGCTCAGAAATAACAACATGCACTCTAACACACATAGAGTATAGCTCAGAAATAACAACATACGCTCTAACACACACAGAGTATAGCTCAGAAATAACAACATACGCTCTAACACACATAGAGTATAGCTCAGAAATAACAACATGCACTCTAACACACATAGAGTATAGCTCAGAAATAACAACATGCACTCTAACACACATAGAGTATAGCTCAGAAATAACAACATAAGCTCTAACACACATAGAGTATAGCTCAGAAATAACAACATACGCTCTAACACACATAGAGTATAGCTCAGAAATAACAACATAAGCTCTAACACACATAGAGTATAGCTCAGAAATAACAACATACGCTCTAACACACATAGAGTATAGCTCAGAAATAACAACATACGCTCTAACACACATAGAGTATAGCTCAGAAATAACAACATACGCTCTAACACACATAGAGTATAGCTCAGAAATAACAACATAAGCTCTAACACACATAGAGTATAGCTCAGAAATAACAACATACGCTCTAACACACATAGAGTATAGCTCAGAAATAACAACATACGCTCTAACACACATAGAGTATAGCTCAGAAATAACAACATACGCTCTAACACACATAGAGTATAGCTCAGAAATAACAACATAAGCTCTAACACACATAGAGTATAGCTCAGAAATAACAACATACGCTCTAACACACATAGAGTATAGCTCAGAAATAACAACATAAGCTCTAACACACATAGAGTATAGCTCAGAAATAACAACATACGCTCTAACACACATAGAGTATAGCTCAGAAATAACAACATACGCTCTAACACACATAGAGTATAGCTCAGAAATAACAACATACGCTCTAACACACATAGAGTATAGCTCAGAAATAACAACATACGCTCTAACACACATAGAGTATAGCTCAGAAATAACAACATACGCTCTAACACACATAGAGTATAGCTCAGAAATAACAACATACGCTCTAACACACATAGAGTATAGCTCAGAAATAACAACATACGCTCTAACACACATAGAGTATAGCTCAGAAATAACAACATACGCTCTAACACACATAGAGTATAGCTCAGAAATAACAACATACGCTCTAACACACAGAGTATAGCTCAGAAATAACAACATACGCTCTAACACACATAGAGTATAGCTCAGAAATAACAACATACGCTCTAACACACACAGAGTATAGCTCAGAAATAACAACATACGCTCTAACACACATAGAGTATAGCTCAGAAATAACAACATACGCTCTAACACACATAGAATATAGCTCAGAAATAACAACATATGCTCTAACACACACAGAGTATAGCTCAGAAATAACAACATACGCTCTAACACACATAGAGTATAGCTCAGAAATAACAACATATGCTCTAACACACACAGAGTATAGCTCAGAAATAACAACATACGCTCTAACACACATAGAGTATAGCTCAGAAATAACAACATACGCTCTAACACACATAGAATATAGCTCAGAAATAACAACATACGCTCTAACACACACAGAGTATAGCTCAGAAATAACAACATATGCTCTAACACACATAGAGTATAGCTCAGAAATAACAACATATGCTCTAACACACACAGAGTATAGCTCAGAAATAACAACATACGCTCTAACACACATAGAGTATAGCTCAGAAATAACAACATACGCTCTAACACACATAGAGTATAGCTCAGAAATAACAACATATGCTCTAACACACACAGAGTATAGCTCAGAAATAACAACATACGCTCTAACACACATAGAGTATAGCTCAGAAATAACAACATACGCTCTAACACACATAGAATATAGCTCAGAAATAACAACATACGCTCTAACACACACAGAGTATAGCTCAGAAATAACAACATACGCTCTAACACACATAGAGTATAGCTCAGAAATAACAACATATGCTCTAACACACACAGAGTATAGCTCAGAAATAACAACATACGCTCTAACACACATAGAGTATAGCTCAGAAATAACAACATACGCTCTAACACACATAGAATATAGCTCAGAAATAACAACATATGCTCTAACACACACAGAGTATAGCTCAGAAATAACAACATACGCTCTAACACACATAGAGTATAGCTCAGAAATAACAACATACGCTCTAACACACACAGAGTATAGCTCAGAAATAACAACATACGCTCTAACACACATAGAGTATAGCTCAGAAATAACAACATACGCTCTAACACACATAGAGTATAGCTCAGAAATAACAACATACGCTCTAACACACACAGAGTATAGCTCAGAAATAACAACATACGCTCTAACACACACAGAGTATAGCTCAGAAATAACAACATACGCTCTAACACACATAGAGTATAGCTCAGAAATAACAACATACGCTCTAACACACATAGAGTATAGCTCAGAAATAACAACATACGCTCTAACACACACAGAGTATAGCTCAGAAATAACAACATACGCTCTAACACACATAGAGTATAGCTCAGAAATAACAACATACGCTCTAACACACATAGAGTATAGCTCAGAAATAACAACATACGCTCTAACACACATAGAGTATAGCTCAGAAATAACAACATACGCTCTAACACACATAGAGTATAGCTCAGAAATAACAACATACGCTCTAACACACATAGAGTATAGCTCAGAAATAACAACATACGCTCTAACACACACAGAGTATAGCTCAGAAATAACAACATACGCTCTAACACACATAGAGTATAGCTCAGAAATAACAACATACGCTCTAACACACATAGAGTATAGCTCAGAAATAACAACATACGCTCTAACACACATAGAGTATAGCTCAGAAATAACAACATACGCTCTAACACACACAGAGTATAGCTCAGAAATAACAACATACGCTCTAACACACATAGAGTATAGCTCAGAAATAACAACATACGCTCTAACACACATAGAGTATAGCTCAGAAATAACAACATACGCTCTAACACACATAGAGTATAGCTCAGAAATAACAACATACGCTCTAACACACATAGAGTATAGCTCAGAAATAACAACATACGCTCTAACACACATAGAGTATAGCTCAGAAATAACAACATACGCTCTAACACACATAGAGTATAGCTCAGAAATAACAACATACGCTCTAACACACATAGAGTATAGCTCAGAAATAACAACATACGCTCTAACACACATAGAGTATAGCTCAGAAATAACAACATACGCTCTAACACACATAGAGTATAGCTCAGAAATAACAACATACGCTCTAACACACATAGAGTATAGCTCAGAAATAACAACATACGCTCTAACACACATAGAGTATAGCTCAGAAATAACAACATACGCTCTAACACACATAGAGTATAGCTCAGAAATAACAACATACGCTCTAACACACATAGAGTATAGCTCAGAAATAACAACATACGCTCTAACACACATAGAGTATAGCTCAGAAATAACAACATACGCTCTAACACACATAGAGTATAGCTCAGAAATAACAACATACGCTCTAACACACATAGAGTATAGCTCAGAAATAACAACATACGCTCTAACACACATAGAGTATAGCTCAGAAATAACAACATACGCTCTAACACACACAGAGTATAGCTCAGAAATAACAACATACGCTCTAACACACATAGAGTATAGCTCAGAAATAACAACATACGCTCTAACACACACAGAGTATAGCTCAGAAATAACAACATACGCTCTAACACACATAGAGTATAGCTCAGAAATAACAACATACGCTCTAACACACATAGAGTATAGCTCAGAAATAACAACATACGCTCTAACACACATAGAGTATAGCTCAGAAATAACAACATACGCTCTAACACACATAGAGTATAGCTCAGAAATAACAACATACGCTCTAACACACATAGAGTATAGCTCAGAAATAACAACATACGCTCTAACACACATAGAGTATAGCTCAGAAATAACAACATACGCTCTAACACACATAGAGTATAGCTCAGAAATAACAACATACGCTCTAACACACATAGAGTATAGCTCAGAAATAACAACATACGCTCTAACACACATAGAGTATAGCTCAGAAATAACAACATACGCTCTAACACACATAGAGTATAGCTCAGAAATAACAACATACGCTCTAACACACATAGAGTATAGCTCAGAAATAACAACATACGCTCTAACACACATAGAGTATAGCTCAGAAATAACAACATACGCTCTAACACACATAGAGTATAGCTCAGAAATAACAACATACGCTCTAACACACATAGAGTATAGCTCAGAAATAACAACATACGCTCTAACACACATAGAGTATAGCTCAGAAATAACAACATACGCTCTAACACACATAGAGTATAGCTCAGAAATAACAACATACGCTCTAACACACATAGAGTATAGCTCAGAAATAACAACATACGCTCTAACACACATAGAGTATAGCTCAGAAATAACAACATACGCTCTAACACACATAGAGTATAGCTCAGAAATAACAACATACGCTCTAACACACATAGAGTATAGCTCAGAAATAACAACATACGCTCTAACACACATAGAGTATAGCTCAGAAATAACAACATACGCTCTAACACACATAGAGTATAGCTCAGAAATAACAACATACGCTCTAACACACATAGAGTATAGCTCAGAAATAACAACATACGCTCTAACACACATAGAGTATAGCTCAGAAATAACAACATACGCTCTAACACACATAGAGTATAGCTCAGAAATAACAACATACGCTCTAACACACATAGAGTATAGCTCAGAAATAACAACATACGCTCTAACACACATAGAGTATAGCTCAGAAATAACAACATACGCTCTAACACACATAGAGTATAGCTCAGAAATAACAACATACGCTCTAACACACATAGAGTATAGCTCAGAAATAACAACATACGCTCTAACACACATAGAGTATAGCTCAGAAATAACAACATACGCTCTAACACACATAGAGTATAGCTCAGAAATAACAACATACGCTCTAACACACATAGAGTATAGCTCAGAAATAACAACATACGCTCTAACACACATAGAGTATAGCTCAGAAATAACAACATACGCTCTAACACACATAGAGTATAGCTCAGAAATAACAACATACGCTCTAACACACATAGAGTATAGCTCAGAAATAACAACATACGCTCTAACACACATAGAGTATAGCTCAGAAATAACAACATACGCTCTAACACACATAGAGTATAGCTCAGAAATAACAACATACGCTCTAACACACATAGAGTATAGCTCAGAAATAACAACATACGCTTTAACACACATAGAGTATAGCTCAGAAATAACAACATACGCTCTAACACACACAGAGTATAGCTCAGAAATAACAACATACACTCTAACACACATAGAGTATAGCTCAGAAATAACAACATACGCTCTAACACACATAGAGTATAGCTCAGAAATAACAACATATGCTCTAACACACATAGAGTATAGCTCAGAAATAACAACATACGCTCTAGAGTATAGCTCAGAAATAACAACATACACTCTAACACACATAGAATATAGCTCAGAAATAACAACATAAGCTTTAACACACATAGAGTATAGCTCAGAAATAACAACATACGCTCTAACACACATAGAGTATAGCTCAGAAATAACAACATACGCTCTAACACACATAGAGTATAGCTCAGAAATAACAACATACGCTCTAACACACATAGAGTATAGCTCAGAAATAACAACATACGCTCTAACACACATAGAGTATAGCTCAGAAATAACAACATACGCTCTAACACACATAGAGTATAGCTCAGAAATAACAACATACGCTCTAACACACATAGAGTATAGCTCAGAAATAACAACATACGCTCTAACACACATAGAGTATAGCTCAGAAATAACAACATACGCTCTAACACACATAGAGTATAGCTCAGAAATAACAACATACGCTCTAACACACATAGAGTATAGCTCAGAAATAACAACATACGCTCTAACACACATAGAGTATAGCTCAGAAATAACAACATACGCTCTAACACACATAGAGTATAGCTCAGAAATAACAACATACGCTCTAACACACATAGAGTATAGCTCAGAAATAACAACATACGCTCTAACACACATAGAGTATAGCTCAGAAATAACAACATACGCTCTAACACACATAGAGTATAGCTCAGAAATAACAACATACGCTCTAACACACATAGAGTATAGCTCAGAAATAACAACATACGCTCTAACACACATAGAGTATAGCTCAGAAATAACAACATACGCTCTAACACACATAGAGTATAGCTCAGAAATAACAACATACGCTCTAACACACATAGAGTATAGCTCAGAAATAACAACATACGCTCTAACACACATAGAGTATAGCTCAGAAATAACAACATACGCTCTAACACACATAGAGTATAGCTCAGAAATAACAACATACGCTCTAACACACATAGAGTATAGCTCAGAAATAACAACATACGCTCTAACACACATAGAGTATAGCTCAGAAATAACAACATACGCTCTAACACACATAGAGTATAGCTCAGAAATAACAACATACGCTCTAACACACATAGAGTATAGCTCAGAAATAACAACATACGCTCTAACACACATAGAGTATAGCTCAGAAATAACAACATACGCTCTAACACACATAGAGTATAGCTCAGAAATAACAACATACGCTCTAACACACATAGAGTATAGCTCAGAAATAACAACATACGCTCTAACACACATAGAGTATAGCTCAGAAATAACAACATACGCTCTAACACACATAGAGTATAGCTCAGAAATAACAACATACGCTCTAACACACATAGAGTATAGCTCAGAAATAACAACATACGCTCTAACACACATAGAGTATAGCTCAGAAATAACAACATACGCTCTAACACACATAGAGTATAGCTCAGAAATAACAACATACGCTCTAACACACATAGAGTATAGCTCAGAAATAACAACATACGCTCTAACACACATAGAGTATAGCTCAGAAATAACAACATACGCTCTAACACACATAGAGTATAGCTCAGAAATAACAACATACGCTCTAACACACATAGAGTATAGCTCAGAAATAACAACATACGCTCTAACACACATAGAGTATAGCTCAGAAATAACAACATACGCTCTAACACACATAGAGTATAGCTCAGAAATAACAACATACGCTCTAACACACATAGAGTATAGCTCAGAAATAACAACATACGCTCTAACACACATAGAGTATAGCTCAGAAATAACAACATACGCTCTAACACACATAGAGTATAGCTCAGAAATAACAACATACGCTCTAACACACATAGAGTATAGCTCAGAAATAACAACATACGCTCTAACACACATAGAGTATAGCTCAGAAATAACAACATACGCTCTAACACACATAGAGTATAGCTCAGAAATAACAACATACGCTCTAACACACATAGAGTATAGCTCAGAAATAACAACATACGCTCTAACACACATAGAGTATAGCTCAGAAATAACAACATACGCTCTAACACACATAGAGTATAGCTCAGAAATAACAACATACGCTCTAACACACATAGAGTATAGCTCAGAAATAACAACATACGCTCTAACACACATAGAGTATAGCTCAGAAATAACAACATACGCTCTAACACACATAGAGTATAGCTCAGAAATAACAACATACGCTCTAACACACATAGAGTATAGCTCAGAAATAACAACATACGCTCTAACACACATAGAGTATAGCTCAGAAATAACAACATACGCTCTAACACACATAGAGTATAGCTCAGAAATAACAACATACGCTCTAACACACATAGAGTATAGCTCAGAAATAACAACATACGCTCTAACACACATAGAGTATAGCTCAGAAATAACAACATACGCTCTAACACACATAGAGTATAGCTCAGAAATAACAACATACGCTCTAACACACATAGAGTATAGCTCAGAAATAACAACATACGCTCTAACACACATAGAGTATAGCTCAGAAATAACAACATACGCTCTAACACACATAGAGTATAGCTCAGAAATAACAACATACGCTCTAACACACATAGAGTATAGCTCAGAAATAACAACATACGCTCTAACACACACAGAGTATAGCTCAGAAATAACAACATACGCTCTAACACACATAGAGTATAGCTCAGAAATAACAACATACGCTCTAACACACACAGAGTATAGCTCAGAAATAACAACATACGCTCTAACACACACAGAGTATAGCTCAGAAATAACAACATACGCTCTAACACACACAGAGTATAGCTCAGAAATAACAACATACGCTCTAACACACACAGAGTATAGCTCAGAAATAACAACATACGCTCTAACACACATAGAGTATAGCTCAGAAATAACAACATACGCTCTAACACACATAGAGTATAGCTCAGAAATAACAACATACGCTCTAACACACATAGAGTATAGCTCAGAAATAACAACATACGCTCTAACACACATAGAGTATAGCTCAGAAATAACAACATACGCTCTAACACACATAGAGTATAGCTCAGAAATAACAACATACGCTCTAACACACATAGAGTATAGCTCAGAAATAACAACATACGCTCTAACACACATAGAGTATAGCTCAGAAATAACAACATACGCTCTAACACACATAGAGTATAGCTCAGAAATAACAACATACGCTCTAACACACATAGAGTATAGCTCAGAAATAACAACATACGCTCTAACACACATAGAGTATAGCTCAGAAATAACAACATACGCTCTAACACACATAGAGTATAGCTCAGAAATAACAACATACGCTCTAACACACATAGAGTATAGCTCAGAAATAACAACATACGCTCTAACACACATAGAGTATAGCTCAGAAATAACAACATACGCTCTAACACACATAGAGTATAGCTCAGAAATAACAACATACGCTCTAACACACATAGAGTATAGCTCAGAAATAACAACATACGCTCTAACACACATAGAGTATAGCTCAGAAATAACAACATACGCTCTAACACACATAGAGTATAGCTCAGAAATAACAACATACGCTCTAACACACATAGAGTATAGCTCAGAAATAACAACATACGCTCTAACACACATAGAGTATAGCTCAGAAATAACAACATACGCTCTAACACACATAGAGTATAGCTCAGAAATAACAACATACGCTCTAACACACATAGAGTATAGCTCAGAAATAACAACATACGCTCTAACACACATAGAGTATAGCTCAGAAATAACAACATACGCTCTAACACACATAGAGTATAGCTCAGAAATAACAACATACGCTCTAACACACATAGAGTATAGCTCAGAAATAACAACATACGCTCTAACACACATAGAGTATAGCTCAGAAATAACAACATACGCTCTAACACACATAGAGTATAGCTCAGAAATAACAACATACGCTCTAACACACACAGAGTATAGCTCAGAAATAACAACATACGCTCTAACACACACAGAGTATAGCTCAGAAATAACAACATACGCTCTAACACACACAGAGTATAGCTCAGAAATAACAACATACGCTCTAACACACACAGAGTATAGCTCAGAAATAACAACATACGCTCTAACACACACAGAGTATAGCTCAGAAATAACAACATACGCTCTAACACACACAGAGTATAGCTCAGAAATAACAACATACGCTCTAACACACATAGAGTATAGCTCAGAAATAACAACATACGCTCTAACACACATAGAGTATAGCTCAGAAATAACAACATACGCTCTAACACACATAGAGTATAGCTCAGAAATAACAACATACGCTCTAACACACATAGAGTATAGCTCAGAAATAACAACATACGCTCTAACACACATAGAGTATAGCTCAGAAATAACAACATACGCTCTAACACACATAGAGTATAGCTCAGAAATAACAACATACGCTCTAACACACATAGAGTATAGCTCAGAAATAACAACATACGCTCTAACACACATAGAGTATAGCTCAGAAATAACAACATACGCTCTAACACACATAGAGTATAGCTCAGAAATAACAACATACGCTCTAACACACATAGAGTATAGCTCAGAAATAACAACATACGCTCTAACACACATAGAGTATAGCTCAGAAATAACAACATACGCTCTAACACACATAGAGTATAGCTCAGAAATAACAACATACGCTCTAACACACATAGAGTATAGCTCAGAAATAACAACATACGCTCTAACACACATAGAGTATAGCTCAGAAATAACAACATACGCTCTAACACACATAGAGTATAGCTCAGAAATAACAACATACGCTCTAACACACATAGAGTATAGCTCAGAAATAACAACATACGCTCTAACACACATAGAGTATAGCTCAGAAATAACAACATACGCTCTAACACACATAGAGTATAGCTCAGAAATAACAACATACGCTCTAACACACATAGAGTATAGCTCAGAAATAACAACATACGCTCTAACACACATAGAGTATAGCTCAGAAATAACAACATACGCTCTAACACACATAGAGTATAGCTCAGAAATAACAACATACGCTCTAACACACATAGAGTATAGCTCAGAAATAACAACATACGCTCTAACACACATAGAGTATAGCTCAGAAATAACAACATACGCTCTAACACACATAGAGTATAGCTCAGAAATAACAACATACGCTCTAACACACATAGAGTATAGCTCAGAAATAACAACATACGCTCTAACACACATAGAGTATAGCTCAGAAATAACAACATACGCTCTAACACACACAGAGTATAGCTCAGAAATAACAACATACGCTCTAACACACATAGAGTATAGCTCAGAAATAACAACATACGCTCTAACACACACAGAGTATAGCTCAGAAATAACAACATACGCTCTAACACACACAGAGTATAGCTCAGAAATAACAACATACGCTCTAACACACACAGAGTATAGCTCAGAAATAACAACATACGCTCTAACACACACAGAGTATAGCTCAGAAATAACAACATACGCTCTAACACACACAGAGTATAGCTCAGAAATAACAACATACGCTCTAACACACATAGAGTATAGCTCAGAAATAACAACATACGCTCTAACACACATAGAGTATAGCTCAGAAATAACAACATACGCTCTAACACACATAGAGTATAGCTCAGAAATAACAACATACGCTCTAACACACATAGAGTATAGCTCAGAAATAACAACATACGCTCTAACACACATAGAGTATAGCTCAGAAATAACAACATACGCTCTAACACACATAGAGTATAGCTCAGAAATAACAACATACGCTCTAACACACATAGAGTATAGCTCAGAAATAACAACATACGCTCTAACACACATAGAGTATAGCTCAGAAATAACAACATACGCTCTAACACACATAGAGTATAGCTCAGAAATAACAACATACGCTCTAACACACATAGAGTATAGCTCAGAAATAACAACATACGCTCTAACACACATAGAGTATAGCTCAGAAATAACAACATACGCTCTAACACACATAGAGTATAGCTCAGAAATAACAACATACGCTCTAACACACATAGAGTATAGCTCAGAAATAACAACATACGCTCTAACACACATAGAGTATAGCTCAGAAATAACAACATACGCTCTAACACACATAGAGTATAGCTCAGAAATAACAACATACGCTCTAACACACATAGAGTATAGCTCAGAAATAACAACATACGCTCTAACACACATAGAGTATAGCTCAGAAATAACAACATACGCTCTAACACACATAGAGTATAGCTCAGAAATAACAACATACGCTCTAACACACATAGAGTATAGCTCAGAAATAACAACATACGCTCTAACACACATAGAGTATAGCTCAGAAATAACAACATACGCTCTAACACACATAGAGTATAGCTCAGAAATAACAACATACGCTCTAACACACATAGAGTATAGCTCAGAAATAACAACATACGCTCTAACACACATAGAGTATAGCTCAGAAATAACAACATACGCTCTAACACACATAGAGTATAGCTCAGAAATAACAACATACGCTCTAACACACATAGAGTATAGCTCAGAAATAACAACATACGCTCTAACACACACAGAGTATAGCTCAGAAATAACAACATACGCTCTAACACACATAGAGTATAGCTCAGAAATAACAACATACGCTCTAACACACACAGAGTATAGCTCAGAAATAACAACATACGCTCTAACACACACAGAGTATAGCTCAGAAATAACAACATACGCTCTAACACACACAGAGTATAGCTCAGAAATAACAACATACGCTCTAACACACACAGAGTATAGCTCAGAAATAACAACATACGCTCTAACACACACAGAGTATAGCTCAGAAATAACAACATACGCTCTAACACACATAGAGTATAGCTCAGAAATAACAACATACGCTCTAACACACATAGAGTATAGCTCAGAAATAACAACATACGCTCTAACACACATAGAGTATAGCTCAGAAATAACAACATACGCTCTAACACACATAGAGTATAGCTCAGAAATAACAACATACGCTCTAACACACATAGAGTATAGCTCAGAAATAACAACATACGCTCTAACACACATAGAGTATAGCTCAGAAATAACAACATACGCTCTAACACACATAGAGTATAGCTCAGAAATAACAACATACGCTCTAACACACATAGAGTATAGCTCAGAAATAACAACATACGCTCTAACACACATAGAGTATAGCTCAGAAATAACAACATACGCTCTAACACACATAGAGTATAGCTCAGAAATAACAACATACGCTCTAACACACATAGAGTATAGCTCAGAAATAACAACATACGCTCTAACACACATAGAGTATAGCTCAGAAATAACAACATACGCTCTAACACACATAGAGTATAGCTCAGAAATAACAACATACGCTCTAACACACATAGAGTATAGCTCAGAAATAACAACATACGCTCTAACACACATAGAGTATAGCTCAGAAATAACAACATACGCTCTAACACACATAGAGTATAGCTCAGAAATAACAACATACGCTCTAACACACATAGAGTATAGCTCAGAAATAACAACATACGCTCTAACACACATAGAGTATAGCTCAGAAATAACAACATACGCTCTAACACACATAGAGTATAGCTCAGAAATAACAACATACGCTCTAACACACATAGAGTATAGCTCAGAAATAACAACATACGCTCTAACACACATAGAGTATAGCTCAGAAATAACAACATACGCTCTAACACACATAGAGTATAGCTCAGAAATAACAACATACGCTCTAACACACATAGAGTATAGCTCAGAAATAACAACATACGCTCTAACACACATAGAGTATAGCTCAGAAATAACAACATACGCTCTAACACACATAGAGTATAGCTCAGAAATAACAACATACGCTCTAACACACATAGAGTATAGCTCAGAAATAACAACATACGCTCTAACACACATAGAGTATAGCTCAGAAATAACAACATACGCTCTAACACACACAGAGTATAGCTCAGAAATAACAACATACGCTCTAACACACACAGAGTATAGCTCAGAAATAACAACATACGCTCTAACACACACAGAGTATAGCTCAGAAATAACAACATACGCTCTAACACACACAGAGTATAGCTCAGAAATAACAACATACGCTCTAACACACACAGAGTATAGCTCAGAAATAACAACATACGCTCTAACACACATAGAGTATAGCTCAGAAATAACAACATACGCTCTAACACACATAGAGTATAGCTCAGAAATAACAACATACGCTCTAACACACATAGAGTATAGCTCAGAAATAACAACATACGCTCTAACACACATAGAGTATAGCTCAGAAATAACAACATACGCTCTAACACACATAGAGTATAGCTCAGAAATAACAACATACGCTCTAACACACATAGAGTATAGCTCAGAAATAACAACATACGCTCTAACACACATAGAGTATAGCTCAGAAATAACAACATACGCTCTAACACACATAGAGTATAGCTCAGAAATAACAACATACGCTCTAACACACATAGAGTATAGCTCAGAAATAACAACATACGCTCTAACACACATAGAGTATAGCTCAGAAATAACAACATACGCTCTAACACACATAGAGTATAGCTCAGAAATAACAACATACGCTCTAACACACATAGAGTATAGCTCAGAAATAACAACATACGCTCTAACACACATAGAGTATAGCTCAGAAATAACAACATACGCTCTAACACACATAGAGTATAGCTCAGAAATAACAACATACGCTCTAACACACATAGAGTATAGCTCAGAAATAACAACATACGCTCTAACACACATAGAGTATAGCTCAGAAATAACAACATACGCTCTAACACACATAGAGTATAGCTCAGAAATAACAACATACGCTCTAACACACATAGAGTATAGCTCAGAAATAACAACATACGCTCTAACACACATAGAGTATAGCTCAGAAATAACAACATACGCTCTAACACACATAGAGTATAGCTCAGAAATAACAACATACGCTCTAACACACATAGAGTATAGCTCAGAAATAACAACATACGCTCTAACACACATAGAGTATAGCTCAGAAATAACAACATACGCTCTAACACACATAGAGTATAGCTCAGAAATAACAACATACGCTCTAACACACATAGAGTATAGCTCAGAAATAACAACATACGCTCTAACACACATAGAGTATAGCTCAGAAATAACAACATACGCTCTAACACACATAGAGTATAGCTCAGAAATAACAACATACGCTCTAACACACATAGAGTATAGCTCAGAAATAACAACATACGCTCTAACACACATAGAGTATAGCTCAGAAATAACAACATACGCTCTAACACACATAGAGTATAGCTCAGAAATAACAACATACGCTCTAACACACATAGAGTATAGCTCAGAAATAACAACATACGCTCTAACACACACAGAGTATAGCTCAGAAATAACAACATACGCTCTAACACACACAGAGTATAGCTCAGAAATAACAACATACGCTCTAACACACACAGAGTATAGCTCAGAAATAACAACATACGCTCTAACACACACAGAGTATAGCTCAGAAATAACAACATACGCTCTAACACACATAGAGTATAGCTCAGAAATAACAACATACGCTCTAACACACATAGAGTATAGCTCAGAAATAACAACATACGCTCTAACACACATAGAGTATAGCTCAGAAATAACAACATACGCTCTAACACACATAGAGTATAGCTCAGAAATAACAACATACGCTCTAACACACATAGAGTATAGCTCAGAAATAACAACATACGCTCTAACACACATAGAGTATAGCTCAGAAATAACAACATACGCTCTAACACACATAGAGTATAGCTCAGAAATAACAACATACGCTCTAACACACATAGAGTATAGCTCAGAAATAACAACATACGCTCTAACACACATAGAGTATAGCTCAGAAATAACAACATACGCTCTAACACACATAGAGTATAGCTCAGAAATAACAACATACGCTCTAACACACATAGAGTATAGCTCAGAAATAACAACATACGCTCTAACACACATAGAGTATAGCTCAGAAATAACAACATACGCTCTAACACACATAGAGTATAGCTCAGAAATAACAACATACGCTCTAACACACATAGAGTATAGCTCAGAAATAACAACATACGCTCTAACACACATAGAGTATAGCTCAGAAATAACAACATACGCTCTAACACACATAGAGTATAGCTCAGAAATAACAACATACGCTCTAACACACATAGAGTATAGCTCAGAAATAACAACATACGCTCTAACACACATAGAGTATAGCTCAGAAATAACAACATACGCTCTAACACACATAGAGTATAGCTCAGAAATAACAACATACGCTCTAACACACATAGAGTATAGCTCAGAAATAACAACATACGCTCTAACACACATAGAGTATAGCTCAGAAATAACAACATACGCTCTAACACACATAGAGTATAGCTCAGAAATAACAACATACGCTCTAACACACATAGAGTATAGCTCAGAAATAACAACATACGCTCTAACACACATAGAGTATAGCTCAGAAATAACAACATACGCTCTAACACACATAGAGTATAGCTCAGAAATAACAACATACGCTCTAACACACATAGAGTATAGCTCAGAAATAACAACATACGCTCTAACACACATAGAGTATAGCTCAGAAATAACAACATACGCTCTAACACACATAGAGTATAGCTCAGAAATAACAACATACGCTCTAACACACATAGAGTATAGCTCAGAAATAACAACATACGCTCTAACACACATAGAGTATAGCTCAGAAATAACAACATACGCTCTAACACACATAGAGTATAGCTCAGAAATAACAACATACGCTCTAACACACATAGAGTATAGCTCAGAAATAACAACATACGCTCTAACACACATAGAGTATAGCTCAGAAATAACAACATACGCTCTAACACACATAGAGTATAGCTCAGAAATAACAACATACGCTCTAACACACATAGAGTATAGCTCAGAAATAACAACATACGCTCTAACACACATAGAGTATAGCTCAGAAATAACAACATACGCTCTAACACACATAGAGTATAGCTCAGAAATAACAACATACGCTCTAACACACATAGAGTATAGCTCAGAAATAACAACATACGCTCTAACACACATAGAGTATAGCTCAGAAATAACAACATACGCTCTAACACACATAGAGTATAGCTCAGAAATAACAACATACGCTCTAACACACATAGAGTATAGCTCAGAAATAACAACATACGCTCTAACACACATAGAGTATAGCTCAGAAATAACAACATACGCTCTAACACACATAGAGTATAGCTCAGAAATAACAACATACGCTCTAACACACATAGAGTATAGCTCAGAAATAACAACATACGCTCTAACACACATAGAGTATAGCTCAGAAATAACAACATACGCTCTAACACACATAGAGTATAGCTCAGAAATAACAACATACGCTCTAACACACATAGAGTATAGCTCAGAAATAACAACATACGCTCTAACACACATAGAGTATAGCTCAGAAATAACAACATACGCTCTAACACACATAGAGTATAGCTCAGAAATAACAACATACGCTCTAACACACATAGAGTATAGCTCAGAAATAACAACATACGCTCTAACACACATAGAGTATAGCTCAGAAATAACAACATACGCTCTAACACACATAGAGTATAGCTCAGAAATAACAACATACGCTCTAACACACATAGAGTATAGCTCAGAAATAACAACATACGCTCTAACACACACAGAGTATAGCTCAGAAATAACAACATACGCTCTAACACACATAGAGTATAGCTCAGAAATAACAACATACGCTCTAACACACATAGAGTATAGCTCAGAAATAACAACATACGCTCTAACACACATAGAGTATAGCTCAGAAATAACAACATACGCTCTAACACACATAGAGTATAGCTCAGAAATAACAACATACGCTCTAACACACACAGAGTATAGCTCAGAAATAACAACATACGCTCTAACACACATAGAGTATAGCTCAGAAATAACAACATACGCTCTAACACACATAGAATATAGCTCAGAAATAACAACATACGCTCTAACACACACAGAGTATAGCTCAGAAATAACAACATACGCTCTAACACACATAGAGTATAGCTCAGAAATAACAACATACGCTCTAACACACACAGAGTATAGCTCAGAAATAACAACATACGCTCTAACACACATAGAGTATAGCTCAGAAATAACAACATACGCTCTAACACACATAGAGTATAGCTCAGAAATAACAACATACGCTCTAACACACACAGAGTATAGCTCAGAAATAACAACATACGCTCTAACACACATAGAGTATAGCTCAGAAATAACAACATACGCTCTAACACACACAGAGTATAGCTCAGAAATAACAACATACGCTCTAACACACATAGAGTATAGCTCAGAAATAACAACATACGCTCTAACACACATAGAGTATAGCTCAGAAATAACAACATACGCTCTAACACACACAGAGTATAGCTCAGAAATAACAACATACGCTCTAACACACATAGAGTATAGCTCAGAAATAACAACATACGCTCTAACACACATAGAGTATAGCTCAGAAATAACAACATACGCTCTAACACACATAGAGTATAGCTCAGAAATAACAACATACGCTCTAACACACACAGAGTATAGCTCAGAAATAACAACATACGCTCTAACACACATAGAGTATAGCTCAGAAATAACAACATACGCTCTAACACACATAGAGTATAGCTCAGAAATAACAACATACGCTCTAACACACATAGAGTATAGCTCAGAAATAACAACATACGCTCTAACACACATAGAGTATAGCTCAGAAATAACAACATACGCTCTAACACACATAGAGTATAGCTCAGAAATAACAACATACGCTCTAACACACATAGAGTATAGCTCAGAAATAACAACATACGCTCTAACACACATAGAGTATAGCTCAGAAATAACAACATACGCTCTAACACACATAGAGTATAGCTCAGAAATAACAACATACGCTCTAACACACATAGAGTATAGCTCAGAAATAACAACATACGCTCTAACACACATAGAGTATAGCTCAGAAATAACAACATACGCTCTAACACACACAGAGTATAGCTCAGAAATAACAACATACGCTCTAACACACATAGAGTATAGCTCAGAAATAACAACATACGCTCTAACACACATAGAGTATAGCTCAGAAATAACAACATACGCTCTAACACACATAGAGTATAGCTCAGAAATAACAACATACGCTCTAACACACATAGAGTATAGCTCAGAAATAACAACATACGCTCTAACACACATAGAGTATAGCTCAGAAATAACAACATACGCTCTAACACACACAGAGTATAGCTCAGAAATAACAACATGCACTCTAACACACATAGAGTATAGCTCAGAAATAACAACATACGCTCTAACACACATAGAGTATAGCTCAGAAATAACAACATACGCTCTAACACACACAGAGTATAGCTCAGAAATAACAACATACGCTCTAACACACATAGAGTATAGCTCAGAAATAACAACATGCACTCTAACACACATAGAGTATAGCTCAGAAATAACAACATACGCTCTAACACACATAGAGTATAGCTCAGAAATAACAACATACGCTCTAACACACATAGAGTATAGCTCAGAAATAACAACATACGCTCTAACACACATAGAGTATAGCTCAGAAATAACAACATAAGCTCTAACACACATAGAGTATAGCTCAGAAATAACAACATACGCTCTAACACACATAGAGTATAGCTCAGAAATAACAACATACGCTCTAACACACATAGAGTATAGCTCAGAAATAACAACATACGCTCTAACACACATAGAGTATAGCTCAGAAATAACAACATAAGCTCTAACACACATAGAGTATAGCTCAGAAATAACAACATACGCTCTAACACACATAGAGTATAGCTCAGAAATAACAACATACGCTCTAACACACATAGAGTATAGCTCAGAAATAACAACATACGCTCTAACACACATAGAGTATAGCTCAGAAATAACAACATAAGCTCTAACACACATAGAGTATAGCTCAGAAATAACAACATACGCTCTAACACACATAGAGTATAGCTCAGAAATAACAACATACGCTCTAACACACATAGAGTATAGCTCAGAAATAACAACATACGCTCTAACACACATAGAGTATAGCTCAGAAATAACAACATACGCTCTAACACACATAGAGTATAGCTCAGAAATAACAACATACGCTCTAACACACATAGAGTATAGCTCAGAAATAACAACATACGCTCTAACACACATAGAGTATAGCTCAGAAATAACAACATACGCTCTAACACACATAGAGTATAGCTCAGAAATAACAACATACGCTCTAACACACATAGAGTATAGCTCAGAAATAACAACATACGCTCTAACACACATAGAGTATAGCTCAGAAATAACAACATACGCTCTAACACACATAGAGTATAGCTCAGAAATAACAACATACGCTCTAACACACATAGAGTATAGCTCAGAAATAACAACATACGCTCTAACACACATAGAGTATAGCTCAGAAATAACAACATACGCTCTAACACACACAGAGTATAGCTCAGAAATAACAACATACGCTCTAACACACATAGAGTATAGCTCAGAAATAACAACATACGCTCTAACACACATAGAATATAGCTCAGAAATAACAACATATGCTCTAACACACACAGAGTATAGCTCAGAAATAACAACATACGCTCTAACACACATAGAGTATAGCTCAGAAATAACAACATATGCTCTAACACACACAGAGTATAGCTCAGAAATAACAACATACGCTCTAACACACATAGAGTATAGCTCAGAAATAACAACATACGCTCTAACACACATAGAATATAGCTCAGAAATAACAACATACGCTCTAACACACACAGAGTATAGCTCAGAAATAACAACATATGCTCTAACACACATAGAGTATAGCTCAGAAATAACAACATACGCTCTAACACACACAGAGTATAGCTCAGAAATAACAACATACGCTCTAACACACATAGAGTATAGCTCAGAAATAACAACATACGCTCTAACACACATAGAGTATAGCTCAGAAATAACAACATATGCTCTAACACACACAGAGTATAGCTCAGAAATAACAACATACGCTCTAACACACATAGAGTATAGCTCAGAAATAACAACATACGCTCTAACACACATAGAATATAGCTCAGAAATAACAACATACGCTCTAACACACACAGAGTATAGCTCAGAAATAACAACATACGCTCTAACACACATAGAGTATAGCTCAGAAATAACAACATATGCTCTAACACACACAGAGTATAGCTCAGAAATAACAACATACGCTCTAACACACATAGAGTATAGCTCAGAAATAACAACATACGCTCTAACACACATAGAGTATAGCTCAGAAATAACAACATATGCTCTAACACACACAGAGTATAGCTCAGAAATAACAACATACGCTCTAACACACATAGAGTATAGCTCAGAAATAACAACATACGCTCTAACACACACAGAGTATAGCTCAGAAATAACAACATACGCTCTAACACACATAGAGTATAGCTCAGAAATAACAACATACGCTCTAACACACATAGAGTATAGCTCAGAAATAACAACATACGCTCTAACACACACAGAGTATAGCTCAGAAATAACAACATACGCTCTAACACACACAGAGTATAGCTCAGAAATAACAACATACGCTCTAACACACATAGAGTATAGCTCAGAAATAACAACATACGCTCTAACACACATAGAGTATAGCTCAGAAATAACAACATACGCTCTAACACACATAGAGTATAGCTCAGAAATAACAACATACGCTCTAACACACATAGAGTATAGCTCAGAAATAACAACATACGCTCTAACACACATAGAGTATAGCTCAGAAATAACAACATACGCTCTAACACACATAGAGTATAGCTCAGAAATAACAACATACGCTCTAACACACATAGAGTATAGCTCAGAAATAACAACATACGCTCTAACACACATAGAGTATAGCTCAGAAATAACAACATACGCTCTAACACACACAGAGTATAGCTCAGAAATAACAACATACGCTCTAACACACATAGAGTATAGCTCAGAAATAACAACATACGCTCTAACACACATAGAGTATAGCTCAGAAATAACAACATACGCTCTAACACACATAGAGTATAGCTCAGAAATAACAACATACGCTCTAACACACACAGAGTATAGCTCAGAAATAACAACATACGCTCTAACACACATAGAGTATAGCTCAGAAATAACAACATACGCTCTAACACACATAGAGTATAGCTCAGAAATAACAACATACGCTCTAACACACATAGAGTATAGCTCAGAAATAACAACATACGCTCTAACACACATAGAGTATAGCTCAGAAATAACAACATACGCTCTAACACACATAGAGTATAGCTCAGAAATAACAACATACGCTCTAACACACATAGAGTATAGCTCAGAAATAACAACATACGCTCTAACACACATAGAGTATAGCTCAGAAATAACAACATATGCTCTAACACACATAGAGTATAGCTCAGAAATAACAACATATGCTCTAACACACATAGAGTATAGCTCAGAAATAACAACATATGCTCTAACACACATAGAGTATAGCTCAGAAATAACAACATATGCTCTAACACACATAGAGTATAGCTCAGAAATAACAACATACGCTCTAACACACATAGAGTATAGCTCAGAAATAACAACATACGCTCTAACACACATAGAGTATAGCTCAGAAATAACAACATACGCTCTAACACACATAGAATATAGCTCAGAAATAACAACATACGCTCTAACACACATAGAGTATAGCTCAGAAATAACAACATACGCTCTAACACACATAGAGTATAGCTCAGAAATAACAACATACGCTCTAACACACATAGAGTATAGCTCAGAAATAACAACATACGCTCTAACACACATAGAGTATAGCTCAGAAATAACAACATACGCTCTAACACACATAGAATATAGCTCAGAAATAACAACATACGCTCTAACACACACAGAGTATAGCTCAGAAATAACAACATACGCTCTAACACACACAGAGTATAGCTCAGAAATAACAACATACGCTCTAACACACATAGAGTATAGCTCAGAAATAACAACATACGCTCTAACACACATAGAGTATAGCTCAGAAATAACAACATACGCTCTAACACACATAGAGTATAGCTCAGAAATAACAACATACGCTCTAACACACATAGAGTATAGCTCAGAAATAACAACATACGCTCTAACACACATAGAGTATAGCTCAGAAATAACAACATACGCTCTAACACACATAGAGTATAGCTCAGAAATAACAACATACGCTCTAACACACATAGAGTATAGCTCAGAAATAACAACATACGCTCTAACACACATAGAGTATAGCTCAGAAATAACAACATACGCTCTAACACACAGAGTATAGCTCAGAAATAACAACATATGCTCTAACACACATAGAGTATAGCTCAGAAATAACAACATATGCTCTAACACACACAGAGTATAGCTCAGAAATAACAACATATGCTCTAACACACACAGAGTATAGCTCAGAAATAACAACGTATGCTCTAACACACAGAGTATAGCTCAGAAATAACAACATATGCTCTAACACACACAGAGTATAGCTCAGAAATAACAACATATGCTCTAACACACACAGAGTATAGCTCAGAAATAACAACATATGCTCTAACACACATAGAGTATAGCTCAGAAATAACAACATACGCTCTAACACACATAGAGTATAGCTCAGAAATAACAACATACGCTCTAACACACACAGAGTATAGCTCAGAAATAACAACATACGCTCTAACACACATAGAGTATAGCTCAGAAATAACAACATACGCTCTAACACACATAGAGTATAGCTCAGAAGTAACAACATACGCTCTAACACACATAGAATATAGCTCAGAAATAACAACATACGCTCTAACACACACAGAGTATAGCTCAGAAATAACAACATACGCTCTAACACACATAGAGTATAGCTCAGAAATAACAACATATGCTCTAACACACATAGAGTATAGCTCAGAAATAACAACATATGCTCTAACACACATAGAATATAGCTCAGAAATAACAACATATGCTCTAACACACATAGAATATAGCTCAGAAATAACAACATACGCTCTAACACACATAGAGTATAGCTCAGAAATAACAACATACGCTCTAACACACATAGAGTATAGCTCAGAAATAACAACATACGCTCTAACACACATAGAGTATAGCTCAGAAATAACAACATACGCTCTAACACACATAGAGTATAGCTCAGAAATAACAACATATGCTCTAACACACATAGAATATAGCTCAGAAATAACAACATATGCTCTAACACACATAGAATATAGCTCAGAAATAACAACATACGCTCTAACACACATAGAGTATAGCTCAGAAATAACAACATACACACATAGAGTATAGCTCAGAAATAACAACATACGCTCTAACACACATAGAATATAGCTCAGAAATAACAACATACGCTCTAACACACATAGAGTATAGCTCAGAAATAACAACATACGCTCTAACACACATAGAATATAGCTCAGAAATAACAACATACGCTCTAACACACACAGAGTATAGCTCAGAAATAACAACATAAGCTCTAACACACATAGAGTATAGCTCAGAAATAACAACATACGCTCTAACACACATAGAGTATAGCTCAGAAATAACAACATACGCTCTAACACACATAGAGTATAGCTCAGAAATAACAACATACGCTCTAACACACATAGAGTATAGCTCAGAAATAACAACATACGCTCTAACACACATAGAGTATAGCTCAGAAATAACAACATACGCTCTAACACACATAGAGTATAGCTCAGAAATAACAACATACGCTCTAACACACATAGAGTATAGCTCAGAAATAACAACATACGCTCTAACACACATAGAATATAGCTCAGAAATAACAACATACGCTCTAACACACACAGAGTATAGCTCAGAAATAACAACATAAGCTCTAACACACATAGAGTATAGCTCAGAAATAACAACATACGCTCTAACACACATAGAGTATAGCTCAGAAATAACAACATACGCTCTAACACACATAGAGTATAGCTCAGAAATAACAACATACGCTCTAACACACATAGAGTATAGCTCAGAAATAACAACATACGCTCTAACACACATAGAGTATAGCTCAGAAATAACAACATACGCTCTAACACACATAGAGTATAGCTCAGAAATAACAACATACGCTCTAACACACAGAGTATAGCTCAGAAATAACAACATACGCTCTAACACACATAGAGTATAGCTCAGAAATAACAACATACGCTCTAACACACACAGAGTATAGCTCAGAAATAACAACATAAGCTCTAACACACATAGAGTATAGCTCAGAAATAACAACATACGCTCTAACACACATAGAGTATAGCTCAGAAATAACAACATACGCTCTAACACACATAGAGTATAGCTCAGAAATAACAACATACGCTCTAACACACATAGAGTATAGCTCAGAAATAACAACATACGCTCTAACACACATAGAGTATAGCTCAGAAATAACAACATACGCTCTAACACACATAGAGTATAGCTCAGAAATAACAACATACGCTCTAACACACATAGAGTATAGCTCAGAAATAACAACATACGCTCTAACACACACAGAGTATAGCTCAGAAATAACAACATAAGCTCTAACACACATAGAGTATAGCTCAGAAATAACAACATACGCTCTAACACACATAGAGTATAGCTCAGAAATAACAACATACGCTCTAACACACATAGAGTATAGCTCAGAAATAACAACATACGCTCTAACACACATAGAGTATAGCTCAGAAATAACAACATACGCTCTAACACACATAGAGTATAGCTCAGAAATAACAACATACGCTCTAACACACATAGAGTATAGCTCAGAAATAACAACATACGCTCTAACACACATAGAGTATAGCTCAGAAATAACAACATACGCTCTAACACACAGAGTATAGCTCAGAAATAACAACATACGCTCTAACACACATAGAGTATAGCTCAGAAATAACAACATACGCTCTAACACACATAGAGTATAGCTCAGAAATAACAACATACGCTCTAACACACATAGAGTATAGCTCAGAAATAACAACATACGCTCTAACACACATAGAGTATAGCTCAGAAATAACAACATACGCTCTAACACACATAGAGTATAGCTCAGAAATAACAACATACGCTCTAACACACACAGAGTATAGCTCAGAAATAACAACATACGCTCTAACACACATAGAGTATAGCTCAGAAATAACAACATACGCTCTAACACACAGAGTATAGCTCAGAAATAACAACATACGCTCTAACACACAGAGTATAGCTCAGAAATAACAACATACGCTCTAACACACATAGAGTATAGCTCAGAAATAACAACATACGCTCTAACACACATAGAGTATAGCTCAGAAATAACAACATACGCTCTAACACACACAGAGTATAGCTCAGAAATAACAACATACGCTCTAACACACATAGAGTATAGCTCAGAAATAACAACATACGCTCTAACACACATAGAGTATAGCTCAGAAATAACAACATACGCTCTAACACACATAGAGTATAGCTCAGAAATAACAACATATGCTCTAACACACACAGAGTATAGCTCAGAAATAACAACATACGCTCTAACACACATAGAGTATAGCTCAGAAATAACAACATACGCTCTAACACACATAGAGTATAGCTCAGAAATAACAACATACGCTCTAACACACATAGAGTATAGCTCAGAAATAACAACATATGCTCTAACACACATAGAGTATAGCTCAGAAATAACAACATACGCTCTAACACACACAGAGTATAGCTCAGAAATAACAACATACACTCTAACACACACAGAGTATAGCTCAGAAATAACAACATACGCTCTAACACACATAGAGTATAGCTCAGAAATAACAACATACGCTCTAACACACATAGAGTATAGCTCAGAAATAACAACATACGCTCTAACACACATAGAGTATAGCTCAGAAATAACAACATACGCTCTAACACACACAGAGTATAGCTCAGAAATAACAACATACACTCTAACACACACAGAGTATAGCTCAGAAATAACAACATACGCTCTAACACACATAGAGTATAGCTCAGAAATAACAACATACGCTCTAACACACATAGAGTATAGCTCAGAAATAACAACATACGCTCTAACACACATAGAGTATAGCTCAGAAATAACAACATACGCTCTAACACACATAGAGTATAGCTCAGAAATAACAACATACACTCTAACACACACAGAGTATAGCTCAGAAATAACAACATATGCTCTAACACACACAGAGTATAGCTCAGAAATAACAACATACGCTCTAACACACATAGAGTATAGCTCAGAAATAACAACATACGCTCTAACACACATAGAATATAGCTCAGAAATAACAACATACGCTCTAACACACACAGAGTATAGCTCAGAAATAACAACATATGCTCTAACACACATAGAGTATAGCTCAGAAATAACAACATATGCTCTAACACACACAGAGTATAGCTCAGAAATAACAACATACGCTCTAACACACATAGAGTATAGCTCAGAAATAACAACATACGCTCTAACACACATAGAGTATAGCTCAGAAATAACAACATATGCTCTAACACACACAGAGTATAGCTCAGAAATAACAACATACGCTCTAACACACATAGAGTATAGCTCAGAAATAACAACATACGCTCTAACACACATAGAATATAGCTCAGAAATAACAACATATGCTCTAACACACACAGAGTATAGCTCAGAAATAACAACATACGCTCTAACACACATAGAGTATAGCTCAGAAATAACAACATATGCTCTAACACACACAGAGTATAGCTCAGAAATAACAACATACGCTCTAACACACATAGAGTATAGCTCAGAAATAACAACATACGCTCTAACACACATAGAGTATAGCTCAGAAATAACAACATATGCTCTAACACACACAGAGTATAGCTCAGAAATAACAACATACGCTCTAACACACATAGAGTATAGCTCAGAAATAACAACATACGCTCTAACACACACAGAGTATAGCTCAGAAATAACAACATACGCTCTAACACACATAGAGTATAGCTCAGAAATAACAACATACGCTCTAACACACATAGAGTATAGCTCAGAAATAACAACATACGCTCTAACACACACAGAGTATAGCTCAGAAATAACAACATACGCTCTAACACACACAGAGTATAGCTCAGAAATAACAACATACGCTCTAACACACATAGAGTATAGCTCAGAAATAACAACATACGCTCTAACACACATAGAGTATAGCTCAGAAATAACAACATACGCTCTAACACACACAGAGTATAGCTCAGAAATAACAACATACGCTCTAACACACATAGAGTATAGCTCAGAAATAACAACATACGCTCTAACACACATAGAGTATAGCTCAGAAATAACAACATACGCTCTAACACACATAGAGTATAGCTCAGAAATAACAACATACGCTCTAACACACATAGAGTATAGCTCAGAAATAACAACATACGCTCTAACACACATAGAGTATAGCTCAGAAATAACAACATACGCTCTAACACACACAGAGTATAGCTCAGAAATAACAACATACGCTCTAACACACATAGAGTATAGCTCAGAAATAACAACATACGCTCTAACACACATAGAGTATAGCTCAGAAATAACAACATACGCTCTAACACACATAGAGTATAGCTCAGAAATAACAACATACGCTCTAACACACACAGAGTATAGCTCAGAAATAACAACATACGCTCTAACACACATAGAGTATAGCTCAGAAATAACAACATACGCTCTAACACACATAGAGTATAGCTCAGAAATAACAACATACGCTCTAACACACATAGAGTATAGCTCAGAAATAACAACATACGCTCTAACACACATAGAGTATAGCTCAGAAATAACAACATACGCTCTAACACACATAGAGTATAGCTCAGAAATAACAACATACGCTCTAACACACATAGAGTATAGCTCAGAAATAACAACATACGCTCTAACACACATAGAGTATAGCTCAGAAATAACAACATATGCTCTAACACACATAGAGTATAGCTCAGAAATAACAACATACGCTCTAACACACATAGAGTATAGCTCAGAAATAACAACATACGCTCTAACACACATAGAGTATAGCTCAGAAATAACAACATACGCTCTAACACACATAGAGTATAGCTCAGAAATAACAACATACGCTCTAACACACATAGAGTATAGCTCAGAAATAACAACATACGCTCTAACACACATAGAGTATAGCTCAGAAATAACAACATACGCTCTAACACACATAGAATATAGCTCAGAAATAACAACATACGCTCTAACACACATAGAGTATAGCTCAGAAATAACAACATACGCTCTAACACACATAGAGTATAGCTCAGAAATAACAACATACGCTCTAACACACATAGAGTATAGCTCAGAAATAACAACATACGCTCTAACACACACAGAGTATAGCTCAGAAATAACAACATACGCTCTAACACACACAGAGTATAGCTCAGAAATAACAACATACGCTCTAACACACACAGAGTATAGCTCAGAAATAACAACATACGCTCTAACACACATAGAGTATAGCTCAGAAATAACAACATACGCTCTAACACACATAGAGTATAGCTCAGAAATAACAACATACGCTCTAACACACATAGAGTATAGCTCAGAAATAACAACATACGCTCTAACACACATAGAGTATAGCTCAGAAATAACAACATACGCTCTAACACACATAGAGTATAGCTCAGAAATAACAACATACGCTCTAACACACATAGAGTATAGCTCAGAAATAACAACATACGCTCTAACACACATAGAGTATAGCTCAGAAATAACAACATACGCTCTAACACACATAGAGTATAGCTCAGAAATAACAACATACGCTCTAACACACAGAGTATAGCTCAGAAATAACAACATATGCTCTAACACACATAGAGTATAGCTCAGAAATAACAACATATGCTCTAACACACACAGAGTATAGCTCAGAAATAACAACATATGCTCTAACACACACAGAGTATAGCTCAGAAATAACAACGTATGCTCTAACACACAGAGTATAGCTCAGAAATAACAACATATGCTCTAACACACACAGAGTATAGCTCAGAAATAACAACATATGCTCTAACACACACAGAGTATAGCTCAGAAATAACAACATATGCTCTAACACACATAGAGTATAGCTCAGAAATAACAACATACGCTCTAACACACATAGAGTATAGCTCAGAAATAACAACATACGCTCTAACACACACAGAGTATAGCTCAGAAATAACAACATACGCTCTAACACACATAGAGTATAGCTCAGAAATAACAACATACGCTCTAACACACATAGAGTATAGCTCAGAAGTAACAACATACACTCTAACACACATAGAATATAGCTCAGAAATAACAACATACGCTCTAACACACACAGAGTATAGCTCAGAAATAACAACATACGCTCTAACACACATAGAGTATAGCTCAGAAATAACAACATATGCTCTAACACACATAGAGTATAGCTCAGAAATAACAACATATGCTCTAACACACATAGAATATAGCTCAGAAATAACAACATATGCTCTAACACACATAGAATATAGCTCAGAAATAACAACATACGCTCTAACACACATAGAGTATAGCTCAGAAATAACAACATACGCTCTAACACACATAGAGTATAGCTCAGAAATAACAACATACGCTCTAACACACATAGAGTATAGCTCAGAAATAACAACATACGCTCTAACACACATAGAGTATAGCTCAGAAATAACAACATATGCTCTAACACACATAGAATATAGCTCAGAAATAACAACATATGCTCTAACACACATAGAATATAGCTCAGAAATAACAACATACGCTCTAACACACATAGAGTATAGCTCAGAAATAACAACATACACACATAGAGTATAGCTCAGAAATAACAACATACGCTCTAACACACATAGAATATAGCTCAGAAATAACAACATACGCTCTAACACACATAGAGTATAGCTCAGAAATAACAACATACGCTCTAACACACATAGAATATAGCTCAGAAATAACAACATACGCTCTAACACACACAGAGTATAGCTCAGAAATAACAACATAAGCTCTAACACACATAGAGTATAGCTCAGAAATAACAACATACGCTCTAACACACATAGAGTATAGCTCAGAAATAACAACATACGCTCTAACACACATAGAGTATAGCTCAGAAATAACAACATACGCTCTAACACACATAGAGTATAGCTCAGAAATAACAACATACGCTCTAACACACATAGAGTATAGCTCAGAAATAACAACATACGCTCTAACACACATAGAATATAGCTCAGAAATAACAACATACGCTCTAACACACATAGAGTATAGCTCAGAAATAACAACATACGCTCTAACACACATAGAATATAGCTCAGAAATAACAACATACGCTCTAACACACACAGAGTATAGCTCAGAAATAACAACATAAGCTCTAACACACATAGAGTATAGCTCAGAAATAACAACATACGCTCTAACACACATAGAGTATAGCTCAGAAATAACAACATATGCTCTAACACACATAGAGTATAGCTCAGAAATAACAACATATGCTCTAACATACATAGAGTATAGCTCAGAAATAACAACATACGCTCTAACACACATAGAGTATAGCTCAGAAATAACAACATACGCTCTAACACACATAGAGTATAGCTCAGAAATAACAACATACGCTCTAACACACAGAGTATAGCTCAGAAATAACAACATACGCTCTAACACACATAGAGTATAGCTCAGAAATAACAACATACGCTCTAACACACACAGAGTATAGCTCAGAAATAACAACATAAGCTCTAACACACATAGAGTATAGCTCAGAAATAACAACATACGCTCTAACACACATAGAGTATAGCTCAGAAATAACAACATACGCTCTAACACACATAGAGTATAGCTCAGAAATAACAACATACGCTCTAACACACATAGAGTATAGCTCAGAAATAACAACATACGCTCTAACACACATAGAGTATAGCTCAGAAATAACAACATACGCTCTAACACACATAGAGTATAGCTCAGAAATAACAACATACGCTCTAACACACATAGAGTATAGCTCAGAAATAACAACATACGCTCTAACACACACAGAGTATAGCTCAGAAATAACAACATAAGCTCTAACACACATAGAGTATAGCTCAGAAATAACAACATACGCTCTAACACACATAGAGTATAGCTCAGAAATAACAACATACGCTCTAACACACATAGAGTATAGCTCAGAAATAACAACATACGCTCTAACACACATAGAGTATAGCTCAGAAATAACAACATACGCTCTAACACACATAGAGTATAGCTCAGAAATAACAACATACGCTCTAACACACATAGAGTATAGCTCAGAAATAACAACATACGCTCTAACACACATAGAGTATAGCTCAGAAATAACAACATACGCTCTAACACACAGAGTATAGCTCAGAAATAACAACATACGCTCTAACACACATAGAGTATAGCTCAGAAATAACAACATATGCTCTAACACACATAGAGTATAGCTCAGAAATAACAACATACGCTCTAACACACATAGAGTATAGCTCAGAAATAACAACATACGCTCTAACACACATAGAGTATAGCTCAGAAATAACAACATACGCTCTAACACACATAGAGTATAGCTCAGAAATAACAACATACGCTCTAACACACACAGAGTATAGCTCAGAAATAACAACATATGCTCTAACACACATAGAGTATAGCTCAGAAATAACAACATACGCTCTAACACACAGAGTATAGCTCAGAAATAACAACATACGCTCTAACACACAGAGTATAGCTCAGAAATAACAACATACGCTCTAACACACATAGAGTATAGCTCAGAAATAACAACATATGCTCTAACACACATAGAGTATAGCTCAGAAATAACAACATACGCTCTAACACACACAGAGTATAGCTCAGAAATAACAACATACGCTCTAACACACATAGAGTATAGCTCAGAAATAACAACATACGCTCTAACACACATAGAGTATAGCTCAGAAATAACAACATACGCTCTAACACACATAGAGTATAGCTCAGAAATAACAACATATGCTCTAACACACACAGAGTATAGCTCAGAAATAACAACATATGCTCTAACACACATAGAGTATAGCTCAGAAATAACAACATACGCTCTAACACACATAGAGTATAGCTCAGAAATAACAACATACGCTCTAACACACATAGAGTATAGCTCAGAAATAACAACATATGCTCTAACACACATAGAGTATAGCTCAGAAATAACAACATACCCTCTAACACACATAGAGTATAGCTCAGAAATAACAACATACGCTCTAACACACATAGAGTATAGCTCAGAAATAACAACATATGCTCTAACACACATAGAGTATAGCTCAGAAATAACAACATACACTCTAACACACACAGAGTATAGCTCAGAAATAACAACATATGCTCTAACACACATAGAGTATAGCTCAGAAATAACAACATACGCTCTAACACACATAGAGTATAGCTCAGAAATAACAACATACGCTCTAACACACATAGAGTATAGCTCAGAAATAACAACATATGCTCTAACACACATAGAGTATAGCTCAGAAATAACAACATACACTCTAACACACACAGAGTATAGCTCAGAAATAACAACATACACTCTAACACACATAGAGTATAGCTCAGAAATAACAACATACGCTCTAACACACATAGAGTATAGCTCAGAAATAACAACATACGCTCTAACACACATAGAGTATAGCTCAGAAATAACAACATATGCTCTAACACACATAGAGTATAGCTCAGAAATAACAACATACACTCTAACACACATAGAGTATAGCTCAGAAATAACAACATACGCTCTAACACACATAGAGTATAGCTCAGAAATAACAACATACGCTCTAACACACATAGAGTATAGCTCAGAAATAACAACATACGCTCTAACACACACAGAGTATAGCTCAGAAATAACAACATACGCTCTAACACACATAGAGTATAGCTCAGAAATAACAACATACGCTCTAACACACATAGAGTATAGCTCAGAAATAACAACATATGCTCTAACACACATAGAGTATAGCTCAGAAATAACAACATACCCTCTAACACACATAGAGTATAGCTCAGAAATAACAACATACGCTCTAACACACATAGAGTATAGCTCAGAAATAACAACATATGCTCTAACACACATAGAGTATAGCTCAGAAATAACAACATACGCTCTAACACACACAGAGTATAGCTCAGAAATAACAACATATGCTCTAACACACATAGAGTATAGCTCAGAAATAACAACATACGCTCTAACACACAGAGTATAGCTCAGAAATAACAACATACGCTCTAACACACACAGAGTATAGCTCAGAAATAACAACATATGCTCTAACACACATAGAGTATAGCTCAGAAATAACAACATACGCTCTAACACACAGAGTATAGCTCAGAAATAACAACATACGCTCTAACACACATAGAGTATAGCTCAGAAATAACAACATACGCTCTAACACACATAGAGTATAGCTCAGAAATAACAACATACGCTCTAACACACACAGAGTATAGCTCAGAAATAACAACATACGCTCTAACACACACAGAGTATAGCTCAGAAATAACAACATACGCTCTAACACACATAGAGTATAGCTCAGAAATAACAACATACGCTCTAACACACATAGAGTATAGCTCAGAAATAACAACATACGCTCTAACACACAGAGTATAGCTCAGAAATAACAACATACGCTCTAACACACATAGAGTATAGCTCAGAAATAACAACATACGCTCTAACACACACAGAGTATAGCTCAGAAATAACAACATACGCTCTAACACACATAGAGTATAGCTCAGAAATAACAACATACGCTCTAACACACATAGAGTATAGCTCAGAAATAACAACATACGCTCTAACACACATAGAGTATAGCTCAGAAATAACAACATACGCTCTAACACACACAGAGTATAGCTCAGAAATAACAACATACGCTCTAACACACACAGAGTATAGCTCAGAAATAACAACATACGCTCTAACACACATAGAGTATAGCTCAGAAATAACAACATACGCTCTAACACACATAGAGTATAGCTCAGAAATAACAACATACGCTCTAACACACATAGAGTATAGCTCAGAAATAACAACATACGCTCTAACACACATAGAGTATAGCTCAGAAATAACAACATACACTCTAACACACACAGAGTATAGCTCAGAAATAACAACATACGCTCTAACACACATAGAGTATAGCTCAGAAATAACAACATACGCTCTAACACACATAGAGTATAGCTCAGAAATAACAACATACGCTCTAACACACATAGAGTATAGCTCAGAAATAACAACATACGCTCTAACACACATAGAGTATAGCTCAGAAATAACAACATACACTCTAACACACACAGAGTATAGCTCAGAAATAACAACATATGCTCTAACACACATAGAGTATAGCTCAGAAATAACAACATATGCTCTAACACACATAGAGTATAGCTCAGAAATAACAACATACACTCTAACACACATAGAGTATAGCTCAGAAATAACAACATATGCTCTAACACACATAGAGTATAGCTCAGAAATAACAACATATGCTCTAACACACATAGAGTATAGCTCTGAAATAACAACATATGCTCTAACACACATAGAGTATAGCTCAGAAATAACAACATATGCTCTAACACACATAGAGTATAGCTCAGAAATAACACCATACACTCTAACACACACAGAGTATAGCTCAGAAATAACAACATACGCTCTAACACACATAGAGTATAGCTCAGAAATAACAACATACGCTCTAACACACATAGAGTATAGCTCAGAAATAACAACATACGCTCTAACACACATAGAGTATAGCTCAGAAATAACAACATACGCTCTAACACACACAGAGTATAGCTCAGAAATAACAACATAAGCTCTAACACACATAGAGTATAGCTCAGAAATAACAACATACACTCTAACACACACAGAGTATAGCTCAGAAATAACAACATACGCTCTAACACACATAGAGTATAGCTCAGAAATAACAACATACGCTCTAACACACATAGAGTATAGCTCAGAAATAACAACATACGCTCTAACACACACAGAGTATAGCTCAGAAATAACAACATACGCTCTAACACACATAGAGTATAGCTCAGAAATAACAACATACGCTCTAACACACATAGAGTATAGCTCAGAAATAACAACATATGCTCTAACACACATAGAGTATAGCTCAGAAATAACAACATACCCTCTAACACACATAGAGTATAGCTCAGAAATAACAACATACGCTCTAACACACATAGAGTATAGCTCAGAAATAACAACATATGCTCTAACACACATAGAGTATAGCTCAGAAATAACAACATACGCTCTAACACACACAGAGTATAGCTCAGAAATAACAACATATGCTCTAACACACATAGAGTATAGCTCAGAAATAACAACATACGCTCTAACACACAGAGTATAGCTCAGAAATAACAACATACGCTCTAACACACACAGAGTATAGCTCAGAAATAACAACATATGCTCTAACACACATAGAGTATAGCTCAGAAATAACAACATACGCTCTAACACACAGAGTATAGCTCAGAAATAACAACATACGCTCTAACACACATAGAGTATAGCTCAGAAATAACAACATACGCTCTAACACACATAGAGTATAGCTCAGAAATAACAACATACGCTCTAACACACACAGAGTATAGCTCAGAAATAACAACATACGCTCTAACACACACAGAGTATAGCTCAGAAATAACAACATACGCTCTAACACACATAGAGTATAGCTCAGAAATAACAACATACGCTCTAACACACATAGAGTATAGCTCAGAAATAACAACATACGCTCTAACACACATAGAGTATAGCTCAGAAATAACAACATACGCTCTAACACACATAGAGTATAGCTCAGAAATAACAACATACGCTCTAACACACATAGAGTATAGCTCAGAAATAACAACATACGCTCTAACACACACAGAGTATAGCTCAGAAATAACAACATACGCTCTAACACACATAGAGTATAGCTCAGAAATAACAACATACGCTCTAACACACATAGAGTATAGCTCAGAAATAACAACATACGCTCTAACACACATAGAGTATAGCTCAGAAATAACAACATACGCTCTAACACACACAGAGTATAGCTCAGAAATAACAACATACACTCTAACACACACAGAGTATAGCTCAGAAATAACAACATACGCTCTAACACACATAGAGTATAGCTCAGAAATAACAACATACGCTCTAACACACATAGAGTATAGCTCAGAAATAACAACATACGCTCTAACACACATAGAGTATAGCTCAGAAATAACAACATACGCTCTAACACACATAGAGTATAGCTCAGAAATAACAACATACACTCTAACACACACAGAGTATAGCTCAGAAATAACAACATACGCTCTAACACACATAGAGTATAGCTCAGAAATAACAACATACGCTCTAACACACATAGAGTATAGCTCAGAAATAACAACATACGCTCTAACACACATAGAGTATAGCTCAGAAATAACAACATACGCTCTAACACACATAGAGTATAGCTCAGAAATAACAACATACACTCTAACACACACAGAGTATAGCTCAGAAATAACAACATATGCTCTAACACACATAGAGTATAGCTCAGAAATAACAACATATGCTCTAACACACATAGAGTATAGCTCAGAAATAACAACATACACTCTAACACACATAGAGTATAGCTCAGAAATAACAACATATGCTCTAACACACATAGAGTATAGCTCAGAAATAACAACATATGCTCTAACACACATAGAGTATAGCTCTGAAATAACAACATATGCTCTAACACACATAGAGTATAGCTCAGAAATAACAACATATGCTCTAACACACATAGAGTATAGCTCAGAAATAACACCATACACTCTAACACACACAGAGTATAGCTCAGAAATAACAACATACGCTCTAACACACATAGAGTATAGCTCAGAAATAACAACATACGCTCTAACACACATAGAGTATAGCTCAGAAATAACAACATACGCTCTAACACACATAGAGTATAGCTCAGAAATAACAACATACGCTCTAACACACACAGAGTATAGCTCAGAAATAACAACATAAGCTCTAACACACATAGAGTATAGCTCAGAAATAACAACATACACTCTAACACACACAGAGTATAGCTCAGAAATAACAACATATGCTCTAACACACATAGAGTATAGCTCAGAAATAACAACATACGCTCTAACACACATAGAGTATAGCTCAGAAATAACAACATACGCTCTAACACACATAGAGTATAGCTCAGAAATAACAACATATGCTCTAACACACATAGAGTATAGCTCAGAAATAACAACATACGCTCTAACACACATAGAGTATAGCTCAGAAATAACAACATATGCTCTAACACACATAGAGTATAGCTCAGAAATAACAACATACGCTCTAACACACATAGAGTATAGCTCAGAAATAACAACATACGCTCTAACACACATAGAGTATAGCTCAGAAATAACAACATACGCTCTAACACACATAGAGTATAGCTCAGAAATAACAACATACGCTCTAACACACATAGAGTATAGCTCAGAAATAACAACATACGCTCTAACACACAGAGTATAGCTCAGAAATAACAACATACGCTCTAACACACATAGAGTATAGCTCAGAAATAACAACATACGCTCTAACACACATAGAGTATAGCTCAGAAATAACAACATACGCTCTAACACACATAGAGTATAGCTCAGAAATAACAACATACGCTCTAACACACATAGAGTATAGCTCAGAAATAACAACATATGCTCTAACACACATAGAGTATAGCTCAGAAATAACAACATACACACTAACACACATAGAGTATAGCTCAGAAATAACAACATATGCTCTAACACACATAGAGTATAGCTCAGAAATAACAACATATGCTCTAACACACATAGAGTATAGCTCAGAAATAACAACATACGCTCTAACACACATAGAATATAGCTCAGAAATAACAACATACACTCCAGAGTATAGCTCAGAAATAACAACATACGCTCTAACACACATAGAGTATAGCTCAGAAATAATAACATACGCTCTAGAGTATAGCTCAGAAATAACAACATACGCTCTAACACACATAGAGTATAGCTCAGAAATAACAACATATGCTCTAACACACATAGAGTATAGCTCAGAAATAACAACATACACTCTAACACACATAGAGTATAGCTCAGAAATATCAACATACACTCTAACACACATAGAGTATAGCTCAGAAATAACAACATACGCTCCAACATACATAGAATATAGCTCAGAAATAACAACATATGCTCTAACACACATAGAGTATAGCTCAGAAATAACAACATACGCTCTAACACACATA
The DNA here is from genome assembly GCA_034401795.1 of Chaetoderma sp. LZ-2023a. Classification (NCBI taxonomy): domain Eukaryota; kingdom Metazoa; phylum Mollusca; class Caudofoveata; order Chaetodermatida; family Chaetodermatidae; genus Chaetoderma; species Chaetoderma sp. LZ-2023a. The sequence goes on from JAVVLW010004468.1 coordinate 50,772, forward strand.
GAGTATAGCTCAGAAATATCAACATACACTCTAACACACATAGAGTATAGCTCAGAAATAACAACATACGCTCTAACACACATAGAGTATAGCTCAGAAATAACAACATACGCTCTAACACACATAGAGTATAGCTCAGAAATAACAACATACGCTCTAACACACATAGAATATAGAGTATAGCTCAGAAATAACAACATACGCTCTAACACACATAGAATATAGCTCAGAAATAACAACATATGCTCTAACACACATAGAGTATAGCTCAGAAATAACAACATACGCTCTAACACACATAGAGTATAGCTCAGAAATAACAACATACGCTCTAACACACATAGAGTATAGCTCAGAAATAACAACATACGCTCTAACACACATAGAGTATAGCTCAGAAATAACAACATACGCTCTAACACACATAGAGTATAGCTCAGAAATAACAACATACGCTCTAACACACATAGAGTATAGCTCAGAAATAACAACATACGCTCTAACACACATAGAGTATAGCTCAGAAATAACAACATACGCTCTAACACACATAGAGTATAGCTCAGAAATAACAACATACGCTCTAACACACATAGAGTATAGCTCAGAAATAACAACATACGCTCTAACACACATAGAGTATAGCTCAGAAATAACACCATACGCTCTAACACACATAGAGTATAGCTCAGAAATAACAACATACGCTCTAACACACATAGAGTATAGCTCAGAAGTAACAACATACGCTCTAACACACATAGAGTATAGCTCAGAAATAACAACATACGCTCTAACACACATAGAGTATAGCTCAGAAATAACAACATACGCTCTAACACACATAGAGTATAGCTCAGAAATAACAACATACGCTCTAACACACATAGAGTATAGCTCAGAAATAACAACATATGCTCTAACACACATAGAGTATAGCTCAGAAATAACAACATATGCTCTAACACACATAGAGTATAGCTCAGAAATAACAACATACGATCTAACACACATAGAGTATAGCTCAGAAATAACAACATATGATCTAACACACATAGAGTATAGCTCAGAAATAACAACATACGCTCTAACACACATAGAATATAGCTCAGAAATAACAACATACCCTCTAACACATAGAGTATAGCTCAGAAATAACAACATACGCTCTAACACACATAGAGTATAGCTCAGAAATAACAACATACGCTCTAACACACATAGAGTATAGCTCAGAAATAACAACATACGCTCTAACACACATAGAGTATAGCTCAGAAATAACAACATATGCTCTAACACACATAGAGTATAGCTCAGAAATAACAACATATGCTCTAACACACATAGAGTATAGCTCAGAAATAACAACATATGCTCTAACACACATAGAGTATAGCTCAGAAATAACAACATATGCTCTAACACACATAGAGTATAGCTCAGAAATAACAACATACGCTCTAACACACATAGAGTATAGCTCAGAAATAACAACATACGCTCTAACACACATAGAGTATAGCTCAGAAATAACAACATACGCTCTAACACACAGAGTATAGCTCAGAAATAACAACATACGCTCTAACACACATAGAGTATAGCTCAGAAATAACAACATACGCTCTAACACACATAGAGTATAGCTCAGAAATAACAACATACGCTCTAACACACATAGAGTATAGCTCAGAAATAACAACATACGCTCTAACACACATAGAGTATAGCTCAGAAATAACAACATACGCTCTAACACACATAGAGTATAGCTCAGAAATAACAACATACGCTCTAACACACATAGAGTATAGCTCAGAAATAACAACATACGCTCTAACACACATAGAGTATAGCTCAGAAATAACAACATACGCTCTAACACACATAGAGTATAGCTCAGAAATAACAACATACGCTCTAACACACATAGAGTATAGCTCAGAAATAACAACATACGCTCTAACACACATAGAGTATAGCTCAGAAATAACAACATACGCTCTAACACACATAGAGTATAGCTCAGAAATAACAACATACGCTCTAACACACATAGAGTATAGCTCAGAAATAACAACATACGCTCTAACACACATAGAGTATAGCTCAGAAATAACAACATACGCTCTAACACACATAGAGTATAGCTCAGAAATAACAACATACGCTCTAACACACATAGAGTATAGCTCAGAAATAACAACATACGCTCTAACACACATAGAGTATAGCTCAGAAATAACAACATACGCTCTAACACACATAGAGTATAGCTCAGAAATAACAACATACGCTCTAACACACATAGAGTATAGCTCAGAAATAACAACATACGCTCTAACACACATAGAGTATAGCTCAGAAATAACAACATACGCTCTAACACACATAGAGTATAGCTCAGAAATAACAACATACGCTCTAACACACAGAGTATAGCTCAGAAATAACAACATACGCTCTAACACACATAGAGTATAGCTCAGAAATAACAACATACGCTCTAACACACATAGAGTATAGCTCAGAAATAACAACATACGCTCTAACACACATAGAGTATAGCTCAGAAATAACAACATACGCTCTAACACACATAGAGTATAGCTCAGAAATAACAACATATGCTCTAACACACATAGAGTATAGCTCAGAAATAACAACATACACACTAACACACATAGAGTATAGCTCAGAAATAACAACATATGCTCTAACACACATAGAGTATAGCTCAGAAATAACAACATATGCTCTAACACACATAGAGTATAGCTCAGAAATAACAACATACGCTCTAACACACATAGAGTATAGCTCAGAAATAACAACATACGCTCTAACACACATAGAGTATAGCTCAGAAATAACAACATATGCTCTAACACACATAGAGTATAGCTCAGAAATAACAACATACGCTCTAACACACATAGAGTATAGCTCAGAAATAACAACATACGCTCTAACACACATAGAGTATAGCTCAGAAATAACAACATATGCTCTAACACACATAGAGTATAGCTCAGAAATAACAACATACGCTCTAACACACATAGAGTATAGCTCAGAAATAACAACATATGCTCTAACACACATAGAGTATAGCTCAGAAATAACAACATACGCTCTAACACACATAGAGTATAGCTCAGAAATAACAACATATGCTCTAACACACATAGAGTATAGCTCAGAAATAACAACATACACACTAACACACATAGAGTATAGCTCAGAAATAACAACATATGCTCTAACACACATAGAGTATAGCTCAGAAATAACAACATATGCTCTAACACACATAGAGTATAGCTCAGAAATAACAACATACGCTCTAACACACATAGAATATAGCTCAGAAATAACAACATACACTCCAGAGTATAGCTCAGAAATAACAACATACGCTCTAACACACATAGAGTATAGCTCAGAAATAATAACATACGCTCTAGAGTATAGCTCAGAAATAACAACATACGCTCTAACACACATAGAGTATAGCTCAGAAATAACAACATATGCTCTAACACACATAGAGTATAGCTCAGAAATAACAACATACACTCTAACACACATAGAGTATAGCTCAGAAATATCAACATACACTCTAACACACATAGAGTATAGCTCAGAAATAACAACATACGCTCCAACATACATAGAATATAGCTCAGAAATAACAACATATGCTCTAACACACATAGAGTATAGCTCAGAAATAACAACATACACTCTAACACACATAGAGTATAGCTCAGAAATATCAACATACACTCTAACACACATAGAGTATAGCTCAGAAATAACAACATACGCTCTAACACACATAGAGTATAGCTCAGAAATAACAACATACGCTCTAACACACATAGAGTATAGCTCAGAAATAACAACATATGCTCTAACACACATAGAGTATAGCTCAGAAATAACAACATACACTCCAACACACATAGAGTATAGCTCAGAAATAACAACATGCACTCTAACACACATAGAATATAGCTCAGAAATAACAACATACGCTCTAGAGTATAGCTCAGAAATACCAACATACGCTCTAACACACATAGAGTATAGCTCAGAAATAACAACATACGCTCTAACACACATAGAGTATAGCTCAGAAATAACAACATACGCTCTAACACACATAGAGTATAGCTCAGAAATAACAACATACACTCCAACACACATAGAGTATAGCTCAGAAATAACAACATGCACTCTAACACACATAGAGTATAGCTCAGAAATAACAACATACACTCCAACACACATAGAGTATAGCTCAGAAATAACAACATACGCTCTAACACACATAGAGTATAGCTCAGAAATAACAACATACGCTCTAACACACATAGAGTATAGCTCAGAAATAACAACATACGCTCTAACACACATAGAGTATAGCTCAGAAATAACAACATACGCTCTAACACACATAGAGTATAGCTCAGAAATAACAACATACGCTCTAACACACATAGAGTATAGCTCAGAAATAACAACATACGCTCTAACACACACACAGAGTATAGCTCAGAAATAACAACATACGCTCTAACACACATAGAGTATAGCTTAGAAATAACAACATACGCTCTAACACACATAGAGTATAGCTCAGAAATAACAACATACGCTCTAGAGTATAGCTCAGAAATACCAACATACGCTCTAACACACATAGAGTATAGCTCAGAAATAACAACATACGCTCTAACACACATAGAGTATAGCTCAGAAATAACAACATACGCTCTAACACACATAGAGTATAGCTCAGAAATAACAACATACGCTCTAACACACATAGAGTATAGCTCAGAAAGAACAACATACGCTCTAACACACATAGAGTATAGCTCAGAAAGAACAACATACGCTCTAACACACATAGAGTATAGCTCAGAAATAACAACATACGCTCTAACACACATAGAATATAGCTCAGAAATAACAACGTACGCTCTAACACACATAGAATATAGCTCAGAAATAACAACATACGCTCTGACACAGAGTATAGCTCAGAAATAACAACATAAGCTCTAACACACATAGAGTATAGCTAAAAAATAACAACATACGCTCTAACACACATACAGTATAGCTCAGAAACAACAACATACGCTCCAACACACATAGAGTATAGCTCAGAAATAACAACATACGCTCTAACACACATAGAATATAGCTCAGAAATAACAACATAAACTCTAACACACATAGAGTATAGCTCAGAAATAACAACATACGCTCTAACACACATAGAATATAGCTCAGAAATAACAACATACACTCTAACACACAGAGTATAGCTCAGAAATAACAACATACGCTCTAACACACATAGAGTATAGCTCAGAAATATCAACATACACTCTAACACACATAGAGTATAGCTCAGAAATAACAACATACGCTCTAACACACATAGAGTATAGCTCAGAAATAACAACATACGCTCTAACACACATAGAGTATAGCTCAGAAATAACAACATATGCTCTAACACACATAGAGTATAGCTCAGAAATAACAACATACACTCCAACACACATAGAGTATAGCTCAGAAATAACAACATGCACTCTAACACACATAGAATATAGCTCAGAAATAACAACATACGCTCTAGAGTATAGCTCAGAAATACCAACATACGCTCTAACACACATAGAGTATAGCTCAGAAATAACAACATACGCTCTAACACACATAGAGTATAGCTCAGAAATAACAACATACGCTCTAACACACATAGAGTATAGCTCAGAAATAACAACATACACTCCAACACACATAGAGTATAGCTCAGAAATAACAACATGCACTCTAACACACATAGAGTATAGCTCAGAAATAACAACATACACTCCAACACACATAGAGTATAGCTCAGAAATAACAACATACGCTCTAACACACATAGAGTATAGCTCAGAAATAACAACATACGCTCTAACACACATAGAGTATAGCTCAGAAATAACAACATACGCTCTAACACACATAGAGTATAGCTCAGAAATAACAACATACGCTCTAACACACATAGAGTATAGCTCAGAAATAACAACATACGCTCTAACACACATAGAGTATAGCTCAGAAATAACAACATACGCTCTAACACACACACAGAGTATAGCTCAGAAATAACAACATACGCTCTAACACACATAGAGTATAGCTTAGAAATAACAACATACGCTCTAACACACATAGAGTATAGCTCAGAAATAACAACATACGCTCTAGAGTATAGCTCAGAAATACCAACATACGCTCTAACACACATAGAGTATAGCTCAGAAATAACAACATACGCTCTAACACACATAGAGTATAGCTCAGAAATAACAACATACGCTCTAACACACATAGAGTATAGCTCAGAAATAACAACATACGCTCTAACACACATAGAGTATAGCTCAGAAAGAACAACATACGCTCTAACACACATAGAGTATAGCTCAGAAAGAACAACATACGCTCTAACACACATAGAGTATAGCTCAGAAATAACAACATACGCTCTAACACACATAGAATATAGCTCAGAAATAACAACGTACGCTCTAACACACATAGAATATAGCTCAGAAATAACAACATACGCTCTGACACACAGAGTATAGCTCAGAAATAACAACATAAGCTCTAACACACATAGAGTATAGCTAAAAAATAACAACATACGCTCTAACACACATACAGTATAGCTCAGAAACAACAACATACGCTCCAACACACATAGAGTATAGCTCAGAAATAACAACATACGCTCTAACACACATAGAGTATAGCTCAGAAATAACAACATACGCTCTAACACACATAGAGTATAGCTCAGAAATAACAACATACGCTCTAACACACATAGAATATAGCTCAGAAATAACAACATACACTCTAACACACAGAGTATAGCTCAGAAATAACAACATACGCTCTAACACACATAGAATATAGCTCAGAAATAACAACATACACTCTAACACACATAGAGTATAGCTCAGAAATAACAACATACACTCTAACACACATAGAGTATAGCTCAGAAATAACAACATACACTCTAACACACATAGAATATAGCTCAGAAATAACAACATACGCTCTAGAGTATAGCTCAGAAATAACAACATACGCTCCAACATACATAGAGTATAGCTCAGAAATAACAACATACGCTCTAACACACATAGAGTATAGCTAAAAAATAACAACATACGCTCTAACACACATAGAATATAGCTCAGAAATAACAACATACGCTCTAGAGTATAGCTCAGAAATAACAACATACGCTCCAACACACATAGAGTATAGCTCAGAAATAACAACATACGCTCTAACACACATAGAGTATAGCTCAGAAATAACAACATACGCTCTAACACACATAGAGTATAGCTCAGAAATAACAACATACGCTCTAACACACATAGAGTATAGCTAAAAAATAACAACATACACTCCAACACACATAGAGTATAGCTCAGAAATAACAACATACGCTCTAACACACATAGAGTATAGCTAAAAAATAACAACATACACTCCAACACACATAGAGTATAGCTCAGAAATAACAACATACGCTCTAACACACATAGAGTATAGCTCAGAAATAACAACATACGCTCTGACACACAGAGTATAGCTCAGAAATAACAACATAAGCTCTAACACACATAGAGTATAGCTAAAAAATAACAACATACGCTCTAACACACATACAGTATAGCTCAGAAACAACAACATACGCTCCAACACACATAGAGTATAGCTCAGAAATAACAACATACGCTCTAACACACATAGAATATAGCTCAGAAATAACAACATAAACTCTAACACACATAGAGTATAGCTCAGAAATAACAACATACGCTCTAACACACATAGAATATAGCTCAGAAATAACAACATACACTCTAACACACAGAGTATAGCTCAGAAATAACAACATACGCTCTAACACACATAGAATATAGCTCAGAAATAACAACATACGCTCTAGAGTATAGCTCAGAAATAACAACATACGCTCTAACACACATAGAGTATAGCTCAGAAATAACAACATACACTCTAACACACATAGAGTATAGCTCAGAAATAACAACATACGCTCTAACACACATAGAGTATAGCTCAGAAATAACAACATATGCTCTAACACACATAGAATATAGCTCAGAAATAACAACATATGCTCTAACACACATAGAATATAGCTCAGAAATAACAACATACACTCTAACACACAGAGTATAGCTCAGAAATAACAACATATGCTCTAACACACATAGAGTATAGCTCAGAAATAACAACATACGCTCTAACACACATAGAATATAGCTCAGAAATAACAACATACGCTCTAACACACATAGAGTATAGCTCAGAAATAACAACATACGCTCTAGAGTATAGCTCAGAAATAACAACATACGCTCTAACACACATAGAGTATAGCTCAGAAATAACAACATACACTCTAACACACATAGAGTATAGCTCAGAAATAACAACATATGCTCTAACACACATAGAGTATAGCTCAGAAATAACAACATACACTCTAACACACATAGAGTATAGCTCAGAAATAACAACATACACTCTAACACACAAAGAGTATAGCTCAGAAATAACAACATACACTCTAACACACATAGAATATAGCTCAGAAATAACAACATATGCTCTAACACACATAGAGTATAGCTAAAAAATAACAACATACGCTCTAACACACATAGAATATAGCTCAGAAATAACAACATACGCTCTAGAGTATAGCTCAGAAATAACAACATACGCTCCAACACACATAGAGTATAGCTCAGAAATAACAACATACGCTCTAACACACATAGAGTATAGCTCAGAAATAACAACATACGCTCTAACACACATAGAGTATAGCTCAGAAATAACAACATACGCTCTAACACACATAGAGTATAGCTAAAAAATAACAACATACACTCCAACACACATAGAGTATAGCTCAGAAATAACAACATACGCTCTAACACACATAGAGTATAGCTAAAAAATAACAACATACACTCCAACACACATAGAGTATAGCTCAGAAATAACAACATACGCTCTAACACACATAGAGTATAGCTCAGAAATAACAACATACGCTCTGACACACAGAGTATAGCTCAGAAATAACAACATAAGCTCTAACACACATAGAGTATAGCTAAAAAATAACAACATACGCTCTAACACACATACAGTATAGCTCAGAAACAACAACATACGCTCCAACACACATAGAGTATAGCTCAGAAATAACAACATACGCTCTAACACACATAGAATATAGCTCAGAAATAACAACATAAACTCTAACACACATAGAGTATAGCTCAGAAATAACAACATACGCTCTAACACACATAGAATATAGCTCAGAAATAACAACATACACTCTAACACACAGAGTATAGCTCAGAAATAACAACATACGCTCTAACACACATAGAATATAGCTCAGAAATAACAACATACGCTCTAGAGTATAGCTCAGAAATAACAACATACGCTCTAACACACATAGAGTATAGCTCAGAAATAACAACATACACTCTAACACACATAGAGTATAGCTCAGAAATAACAACATACGCTCTAACACACATAGAGTATAGCTCAGAAATAACAACATATGCTCTAACACACATAGAATATAGCTCAGAAATAACAACATATGCTCTAACACACATAGAATATAGCTCAGAAATAACAACATACACTCTAACACACAGAGTATAGCTCAGAAATAACAACATATGCTCTAACACACATAGAGTATAGCTCAGAAATAACAACATACGCTCTAACACACATAGAATATAGCTCAGAAATAACAACATACGCTCTAACACACATAGAGTATAGCTCAGAAATAACAACATACGCTCTAGAGTATAGCTCAGAAATAACAACATACGCTCTAACACACATAGAGTATAGCTCAGAAATAACAACATACACTCTAACACACATAGAGTATAGCTCAGAAATAACAACATATGCTCTAACACACATAGAGTATAGCTCAGAAATAACAACATACACTCTAACACACATAGAGTATAGCTCAGAAATAACAACATACACTCTAACACACAAAGAGTATAGCTCAGAAATAACAACATACACTCTAACACACATAGAATATAGCTCAGAAATAACAACATATGCTCTAACACACATAGAGTATAGCTCAGAAATAACAACATGCACTCTAACACACATAGAATATAGCTCAGAAATAACAACATACACTCTAACACACACAGAGTATAGCTCAGAAATAACAACATATGCTCTAACACACATAGAGTATAGCTCAGAAATAACAACATACGCTCTAACACACATAGAATATAGCTCAGAAATAACAACATACGCTCTAACACACATAGAGTATAGCTCAGAAATAACAACATACGCTCTAACACACATAGAGTATAGCTCAGAAATAACAACATACACTCCAACATACATAGAATATAGCTCAGAAATAACAACATACGCTCTAACACACATAGAATATAGCTCAGAAATAACAACATACGCTCTAACACACATAGAGTATAGCTCAGAAATAACAACATACGCTCTAGAGTATAGCTCAGAAATAACAACATACGCTCTAACACACATAGAGTATAGCTCAGAAATAACAACATACGCTCTAACACACATAGAATATAGCTCAGAAATAACAACATACGCTCTAACACACATAGAGTATAGCTCAGAAATAACAACATACGCTCTAACACACATAGAGTATAGCTCAGAAATAACAACATACGCTCTAACACACATAGAATATAGCTCAGAAATAACAACATACGCTCTAACACACATAGAGTATAGCTCAGAAATAACAACATACGCTCTAACACACATAGAGTATAGCTCAGAAATAACAACATACGCTCTAGAGTATAGCTCAGAAATAACAACATACGCTCTAACACACATAGAGTATAGCTCAGAAATAACAACATACACTCTAACACACATAGAGTATAGCTCAGAAATAACAACATATGCTCTAACACACATAGAGTATAGCTCAGAAATAACAACATACGCTCTAACACACATAGAATATAGCTCAGAAATAACAACATACACTCTAACACACATAGAGTATAGCTCAGAAATAACAACATATGCTCTAACACACATAGAGTATAGCTCAGAAATAACAACATACGCTCTAACACACATAGAGTATAGCTCAGAAATAACAACATACACTCTAACACACATAGAGTATAGCTCAGAAATAACAACATATGCTCTAACACACATAGAGTATAGCTCAGAAATAACAACATACGCTCTAACACACATAGAGTATAGCTCAGAAATAACAACATACACTCTAACACACATAGAGTATAGCTCAGAAATAACAACATACGCTCTAACACACATAGAGTATAGCTCAGAAATAACAACATACACTCTAACACACATAGAGTATAGCTCAGAAATAACAACATATGCTCTAACACACATAGAGTATAGCTCAGAAATAACAACATACGCTCTAACACACATAGAATATAGCTCAGAAATAACAACATACACTCTAACACACATAGAGTATAGCTCAGAAATAACAACATATGCTCTAACACACATAGAATATAGCTCAGAAATAACAACATATGCTCTAACACACATAGAGTATAGCTCAGAAATAACAACATACACTCTAACACACATAGAATATAGCTCAGAAATAACAACATACGCTCTAACACACATAGAGTATAGCTCAGAAATAACAACATACGCTCTAACACACATAGAGTATAGCTCAGAAATAACAACATACGCTCTAACACACATAGAATATAGCTCAGAAATAACAACATACGCTCTAACACACATAGAGTATAGCTCAGAAATAACAACATACGCTCTAACACACATAGAGTATAGCTCAGAAATAACAACATACGCTCTAGAGTATAGCTCAGAAATAACAACATACGCTCTAACACACATAGAGTATAGCTCAGAAATAACAACATACACTCTAACACACATAGAGTATAGCTCAGAAATAACAACATACACTCTAACACACATAGAGTATAGCTCAGAAATAACAACATATGCTCTAACACACATAGAGTATAGCTCAGAAATAACAACATACGCTCTAACACACATAGAATATAGCTCAGAAATAACAACATACACTCTAACACACATAGAGTATAGCTCAGAAATAACAACATATGCTCTAACACACATAGAGTATAGCTCAGAAATAACAACATACGCTCTAACACACATAGAGTATAGCTCAGAAATAACAACATACACTCTAACACACATAGAGTATAGCTCAGAAATAACAACATATGCTCTAACACACATAGAGTATAGCTCAGAAATAACAACATACGCTCTAACACACATAGAGTATAGCTCAGAAATAACAACATACACTCTAACACACATAGAGTATAGCTCAGAAATAACAACATACGCTCTAACACACATAGAGTATAGCTCAGAAATAACAACATACACTCTAACACACATAGAGTATAGCTCAGAAATAACAACATATGCTCTAACACACATAGAGTATAGCTCAGAAATAACAACATACGCTCTAACACACATAGAATATAGCTCAGAAATAACAACATACACTCTAACACACATAGAGTATAGCTCAGAAATAACAACATATGCTCTAACACACATAGAATATAGCTCAGAAATAACAACATATGCTCTAACACACATAGAGTATAGCTCAGAAATAACAACATACGCTCTAACACACATAGAATATAGCTCAGAAATAACAACATACGCTCTAACACACATAGAGTATAGCTCAGAAATAACAACATACGCTCTAACACACATAGAGTATAGCTCAGAAATAACAACATACGCTCTAACACACATAGAATATAGCTCAGAAATAACAACATACGCTCTAACACACACACAGAGTATAGCTCAGAAATAACAACATACGCTCTAACACACATAGAGTATAGCTTAGAAATAACAACATACGCTCTAACACACATAGAGTATAGCTCAGAAATAACAACATACGCTCTAGAGTATAGCTCAGAAATACCAACATACGCTCTAACACACATAGAGTATAGCTCAGAAATAACAACATACGCTCTAACACACATAGAGTATAGCTCAGAAATAACAACATACGCTCTAACACACATAGAGTATAGCTCAGAAATAACAACATACGCTCTAACACACATAGAGTATAGCTCAGAAAGAACAACATACGCTCTAACACACATAGAGTATAGCTCAGAAAGAACAACATACGCTCTAACACACATAGAGTATAGCTCAGAAATAACAACATACGCTCTAACACACATAGAATATAGCTCAGAAATAACAACGTACGCTCTAACACACATAGAATATAGCTCAGAAATAACAACATACGCTCTGACACAGAGTATAGCTCAGAAATAACAACATAAGCTCTAACACACATAGAGTATAGCTAAAAAATAACAACATACGCTCTAACACACATACAGTATAGCTCAGAAACAACAACATACGCTCCAACACACATAGAGTATAGCTCAGAAATAACAACATACGCTCTAACACACATAGAATATAGCTCAGAAATAACAACATATGCTCTAACACACATAGAGTATAGCTCAGAAATAACAACATACGCTCTAACACACATAGAATATAGCTCAGAAATAACAACATACACTCTAACACACATAGAGTATAGCTCAGAAATAACAACATATGCTCTAACACACATAGAGTATAGCTCAGAAATAACAACATACGCTCTAACACACATAGAGTATAGCTCAGAAATAACAACATACACTCTAACACACATAGAGTATAGCTCAGAAATAACAACATATGCTCTAACACACATAGAGTATAGCTCAGAAATAACAACATACGCTCTAACACACATAGAGTATAGCTCAGAAATAACAACATACACTCTAACACACATAGAGTATAGCTCAGAAATAACAACATACGCTCTAACACACATAGAGTATAGCTCAGAAATAACAACATACACTCTAACACACATAGAGTATAGCTCAGAAATAACAACATACGCTCTAACACACATAGAGTATAGCTCAGAAATAACAACATACGCTCTAACACACATAGAATATAGCTCAGAAATAACAACATACACTCTAACACACATAGAGTATAGCTCAGAAATAACAACATATGCTCTAACACACATAGAATATAGCTCAGAAATAACAACATATGCTCTAACACACATAGAGTATAGCTCAGAAATAACAACATACACTCTAACACACATAGAATATAGCTCAGAAATAACAACATACGCTCTAACACACATAGAGTATAGCTCAGAAATAACAACATACGCTCTAACACACATAGAGTATAGCTCAGAAATAACAACATACGCTCTAACACACATAGAATATAGCTCAGAAATAACAACATACGCTCTAACACACATAGAGTATAGCTCAGAAATAACAACATACGCTCTAACACACATAGAGTATAGCTCAGAAATAACAACATACGCTCTAGAGTATAGCTCAGAAATAACAACATACGCTCTAACACACATAGAGTATAGCTCAGAAATAACAACATACACTCTAACACACATAGAGTATAGCTCAGAAATAACAACATACACTCTAACACACATAGAGTATAGCTCAGAAATAACAACATATGCTCTAACACACATAGAGTATAGCTCAGAAATAACAACATACGCTCTAACACACATAGAATATAGCTCAGAAATAACAACATACACTCTAACACACATAGAGTATAGCTCAGAAATAACAACATATGCTCTAACACACATAGAGTATAGCTCAGAAATAACAACATACGCTCTAACACACATAGAGTATAGCTCAGAAATAACAACATACACTCTAACACACATAGAGTATAGCTCAGAAATAACAACATATGCTCTAACACACATAGAGTATAGCTCAGAAATAACAACATACGCTCTAACACACATAGAGTATAGCTCAGAAATAACAACATACACTCTAACACACATAGAGTATAGCTCAGAAATAACAACATACGCTCTAACACACATAGAGTATAGCTCAGAAATAACAACATACACTCTAACACACATAGAGTATAGCTCAGAAATAACAACATATGCTCTAACACACATAGAGTATAGCTCAGAAATAACAACATACGCTCTAACACACATAGAATATAGCTCAGAAATAACAACATACACTCTAACACACATAGAGTATAGCTCAGAAATAACAACATATGCTCTAACACACATAGAATATAGCTCAGAAATAACAACATATGCTCTAACACACATAGAGTATAGCTCAGAAATAACAACATACACTCTAACACACATAGAATATAGCTCAGAAATAACAACATACGCTCTAACACACATAGAGTATAGCTCAGAAATAACAACATACGCTCTAACACACATAGAGTATAGCTCAGAAATAACAACATACGCTCTAACACACATAGAATATAGCTCAGAAATAACAACATACGCTCTAACACACACACAGAGTATAGCTCAGAAATAACAACATACGCTCTAACACACATAGAGTATAGCTTAGAAATAACAACATACGCTCTAACACACATAGAGTATAGCTCAGAAATAACAACATACGCTCTAGAGTATAGCTCAGAAATACCAACATACGCTCTAACACACATAGAGTATAGCTCAGAAATAACAACATACGCTCTAACACACATAGAGTATAGCTCAGAAATAACAACATACGCTCTAACACACATAGAGTATAGCTCAGAAATAACAACATACGCTCTAACACACATAGAGTATAGCTCAGAAAGAACAACATACGCTCTAACACACATAGAGTATAGCTCAGAAAGAACAACATACGCTCTAACACACATAGAGTATAGCTCAGAAATAACAACATACGCTCTAACACACATAGAATATAGCTCAGAAATAACAACGTACGCTCTAACACACATAGAATATAGCTCAGAAATAACAACATACGCTCTGACACAGAGTATAGCTCAGAAATAACAACATAAGCTCTAACACACATAGAGTATAGCTAAAAAATAACAACATACGCTCTAACACACATACAGTATAGCTCAGAAACAACAACATACGCTCCAACACACATAGAGTATAGCTCAGAAATAACAACATACGCTCTAACACACATAGAATATAGCTCAGAAATAACAACATAAACTCTAACACACATAGAGTATAGCTCAGAAATAACAACATACGCTCTAACACACATAGAATATAGCTCAGAAATAACAACATACACTCTAACACACAGAGTATAGCTCAGAAATAACAACATACGCTCTAACACACATAGAGTATAGCTCAGAAATATCAACATACACTCTAACACACATAGAGTATAGCTCAGAAATAACAACATACGCTCTAACACACATAGAGTATAGCTCAGAAATAACAACATACGCTCTAACACACATAGAGTATAGCTCAGAAATAACAACATATGCTCTAACACACATAGAGTATAGCTCAGAAATAACAACATACACTCCAACACACATAGAGTATAGCTCAGAAATAACAACATGCACTCTAACACACATAGAATATAGCTCAGAAATAACAACATACGCTCTAGAGTATAGCTCAGAAATACCAACATACGCTCTAACACACATAGAGTATAGCTCAGAAATAACAACATACGCTCTAACACACATAGAGTATAGCTCAGAAATAACAACATACGCTCTAACACACATAGAGTATAGCTCAGAAATAACAACATACACTCCAACACACATAGAGTATAGCTCAGAAATAACAACATGCACTCTAACACACATAGAGTATAGCTCAGAAATAACAACATACACTCCAACACACATAGAGTATAGCTCAGAAATAACAACATACGCTCTAACACACATAGAGTATAGCTCAGAAATAACAACATACGCTCTAACACACATAGAGTATAGCTCAGAAATAACAACATACGCTCTAACACACATAGAGTATAGCTCAGAAATAACAACATACGCTCTAACACACACACAGAGTATAGCTCAGAAATAACAACATACGCTCTAACACACATAGAGTATAGCTTAGAAATAACAACATACGCTCTAACACACATAGAGTATAGCTCAGAAATAACAACATACGCTCTAGAGTATAGCTCAGAAATACCAACATACGCTCTAACACACATAGAGTATAGCTCAGAAATAACAACATACGCTCTAACACACATAGAGTATAGCTCAGAAATAACAACATACGCTCTAACACACATAGAGTATAGCTCAGAAATAACAACATACGCTCTAACACACATAGAGTATAGCTCAGAAAGAACAACATACGCTCTAACACACAGAGTATAGCTCAGAAAGAACAACATACGCTCTAACACACATAGAGTATAGCTCAGAAATAACAACATACGCTCTAACACACATAGAATATAGCTCAGAAATAACAACGTACGCTCTAACACACATAGAATATAGCTCAGAAATAACAACATACGCTCTGACACACAGAGTATAGCTCAGAAATAACAACATAAGCTCTAACACACATAGAGTATAGCTAAAAAATAACAACATACGCTCTAACACACATACAGTATAGCTCAGAAACAACAACATACGCTCCAACACACATAGAGTATAGCTCAGAAATAACAACATACGCTCTAACACACATAGAGTATAGCTCAGAAATAACAACATACGCTCTAACACACATAGAGTATAGCTCAGAAATAACAACATACGCTCTAACACACATAGAATATAGCTCAGAAATAACAACATACACTCTAACACACAGAGTATAGCTCAGAAATAACAACATACGCTCTAACACACATAGAATATAGCTCAGAAATAACAACATACACTCTAACACACATAGAGTATAGCTCAGAAATAACAACATACACTCTAACACACATAGAGTATAGCTCAGAAATAACAACATACACTCTAACACACATAGAATATAGCTCAGAAATAACAACATACGCTCTAGAGTATAGCTCAGAAATAACAACATACGCTCCAACATACATAGAGTATAGCTCAGAAATAACAACATACGCTCTAACACACATAGAGTATAGCTAAAAAATAACAACATACGCTCTAACACACATAGAATATAGCTCAGAAATAACAACATACGCTCTAGAGTATAGCTCAGAAATAACAACATACGCTCCAACACACATAGAGTATAGCTCAGAAATAACAACATACGCTCTAACACACATAGAGTATAGCTCAGAAATAACAACATACGCTCTAACACACATAGAGTATAGCTCAGAAATAACAACATACGCTCTAACACACATAGAGTATAGCTAAAAAATAACAACATACACTCCAACACACATAGAGTATAGCTCAGAAATAACAACATACGCTCTAACACACATAGAGTATAGCTAAAAAATAACAACATACACTCCAACACACATAGAGTATAGCTCAGAAATAACAACATACGCTCTAACACACATAGAGTATAGCTCAGAAATAACAACATACGCTCTGACACACAGAGTATAGCTCAGAAATAACAACATAAGCTCTAACACACATAGAGTATAGCTAAAAAATAACAACATACGCTCTAACACACATACAGTATAGCTCAGAAACAACAACATACGCTCCAACACACATAGAGTATAGCTCAGAAATAACAACATACGCTCTAACACACATAGAATATAGCTCAGAAATAACAACATAAACTCTAACACACATAGAGTATAGCTCAGAAATAACAACATACGCTCTAACACACATAGAATATAGCTCAGAAATAACAACATACACTCTAACACACAGAGTATAGCTCAGAAATAACAACATACGCTCTAACACACATAGAATATAGCTCAGAAATAACAACATACGCTCTAGAGTATAGCTCAGAAATAACAACATACGCTCTAACACACATAGAGTATAGCTCAGAAATAACAACATACACTCTAACACACATAGAGTATAGCTCAGAAATAACAACATACGCTCTAACACACATAGAGTATAGCTCAGAAATAACAACATATGCTCTAACACACATAGAATATAGCTCAGAAATAACAACATATGCTCTAACACACATAGAATATAGCTCAGAAATAACAACATACGCTCTAACACACATAGAATATAGCTCAGAAATAACAACATACACTCTAACACACAGAGTATAGCTCAGAAATAACAACATACGCTCTAACACACATAGAATATAGCTCAGAAATAACAACATACGCTCTAGAGTATAGCTCAGAAATAACAACATACGCTCTAACACACATAGAGTATAGCTCAGAAATAACAACATACACTCTAACACACATAGAGTATAGCTCAGAAATAACAACATACGCTCTAACACACATAGAGTATAGCTCAGAAATAACAACATATGCTCTAACACACATAGAATATAGCTCAGAAATAACAACATATGCTCTAACACACATAGAATATAGCTCAGAAATAACAACATACACTCTAACACACAGAGTATAGCTCAGAAATAACAACATATGCTCTAACACACATAGAGTATAGCTCAGAAATAACAACATACGCTCTAACACACATAGAATATAGCTCAGAAATAACAACATACGCTCTAACACACATAGAGTATAGCTCAGAAATAACAACATACGCTCTAGAGTATAGCTCAGAAATAACAACATACGCTCTAACACACATAGAGTATAGCTCAGAAATAACAACATACACTCTAACACACATAGAGTATAGCTCAGAAATAACAACATATGCTCTAACACACATAGAGTATAGCTCAGAAATAACAACATACACTCTAACACACATAGAGTATAGCTCAGAAATAACAACATACACTCTAACACACAAAGAGTATAGCTCAGAAATAACAACATACACTCTAACACACATAGAATATAGCTCAGAAATAACAACATATGCTCTAACACACATAGAGTATAGCTAAAAAATAACAACATACGCTCTAACACACATAGAATATAGCTCAGAAATAACAACATACGCTCTAGAGTATAGCTCAGAAATAACAACATACGCTCCAACACACATAGAGTATAGCTCAGAAATAACAACATACGCTCTAACACACATAGAGTATAGCTCAGAAATAACAACATACGCTCTAACACACATAGAGTATAGCTCAGAAATAACAACATACGCTCTAACACACATAGAGTATAGCTAAAAAATAACAACATACACTCCAACACACATAGAGTATAGCTCAGAAATAACAACATACGCTCTAACACACATAGAGTATAGCTAAAAAATAACAACATACACTCCAACACACATAGAGTATAGCTCAGAAATAACAACATACGCTCTAACACACATAGAGTATAGCTCAGAAATAACAACATACGCTCTGACACACAGAGTATAGCTCAGAAATAACAACATAAGCTCTAACACACATAGAGTATAGCTAAAAAATAACAACATACGCTCTAACACACATACAGTATAGCTCAGAAACAACAACATACGCTCCAACACACATAGAGTATAGCTCAGAAATAACAACATACGCTCTAACACACATAGAATATAGCTCAGAAATAACAACATAAACTCTAACACACATAGAGTATAGCTCAGAAATAACAACATACGCTCTAACACACATAGAATATAGCTCAGAAATAACAACATACACTCTAACACACAGAGTATAGCTCAGAAATAACAACATACGCTCTAACACACATAGAATATAGCTCAGAAATAACAACATACGCTCTAGAGTATAGCTCAGAAATAACAACATACGCTCTAACACACATAGAGTATAGCTCAGAAATAACAACATACACTCTAACACACATAGAGTATAGCTCAGAAATAACAACATACGCTCTAACACACATAGAGTATAGCTCAGAAATAACAACATATGCTCTAACACACATAGAATATAGCTCAGAAATAACAACATATGCTCTAACACACATAGAATATAGCTCAGAAATAACAACATACACTCTAACACACAGAGTATAGCTCAGAAATAACAACATATGCTCTAACACACATAGAGTATAGCTCAGAAATAACAACATACGCTCTAACACACATAGAATATAGCTCAGAAATAACAACATACGCTCTAACACACATAGAGTATAGCTCAGAAATAACAACATACGCTCTAGAGTATAGCTCAGAAATAACAACATACGCTCTAACACACATAGAGTATAGCTCAGAAATAACAACATACACTCTAACACACATAGAGTATAGCTCAGAAATAACAACATATGCTCTAACACACATAGAGTATAGCTCAGAAATAACAACATACACTCTAACACACATAGAGTATAGCTCAGAAATAACAACATACACTCTAACACACAAAGAGTATAGCTCAGAAATAACAACATACACTCTAACACACATAGAATATAGCTCAGAAATAACAACATATGCTCTAACACACATAGAGTATAGCTCAGAAATAACAACATGCACTCTAACACACATAGAATATAGCTCAGAAATAACAACATACACTCTAACACACACAGAGTATAGCTCAGAAATAACAACATATGCTCTAACACACATAGAGTATAGCTCAGAAATAACAACATACGCTCTAACACACATAGAATATAGCTCAGAAATAACAACATACGCTCTAACACACATAGAGTATAGCTCAGAAATAACAACATACGCTCTAACACACATAGAGTATAGCTCAGAAATAACAACATACACTCCAACATACATAGAATATAGCTCAGAAATAACAACATACGCTCTAACACACATAGAATATAGCTCAGAAATAACAACATACGCTCTAACACACATAGAGTATAGCTCAGAAATAACAACATACGCTCTAGAGTATAGCTCAGAAATAACAACATACGCTCTAACACACATAGAGTATAGCTCAGAAATAACAACATACGCTCTAACACACATAGAATATAGCTCAGAAATAACAACATACGCTCTAACACACATAGAGTATAGCTCAGAAATAACAACATACGCTCTAACACACATAGAGTATAGCTCAGAAATAACAACATACGCTCTAACACACATAGAATATAGCTCAGAAATAACAACATACGCTCTAACACACATAGAGTATAGCTCAGAAATAACAACATACGCTCTAACACACATAGAGTATAGCTCAGAAATAACAACATACGCTCTAGAGTATAGCTCAGAAATAACAACATACGCTCTAACACACATAGAGTATAGCTCAGAAATAACAACATACACTCTAACACACATAGAGTATAGCTCAGAAATAACAACATACACTCTAACACACATAGAGTATAGCTCAGAAATAACAACATATGCTCTAACACACATAGAGTATAGCTCAGAAATAACAACATACGCTCTAACACACATAGAATATAGCTCAGAAATAACAACATACACTCTAACACACATAGAGTATAGCTCAGAAATAACAACATATGCTCTAACACACATAGAGTATAGCTCAGAAATAACAACATACGCTCTAACACACATAGAGTATAGCTCAGAAATAACAACATACACTCTAACACACATAGAGTATAGCTCAGAAATAACAACATATGCTCTAACACACATAGAGTATAGCTCAGAAATAAC
The DNA here is from genome assembly GCA_034401795.1 of Chaetoderma sp. LZ-2023a. Lineage (NCBI taxonomy): Eukaryota > Metazoa > Mollusca > Caudofoveata > Chaetodermatida > Chaetodermatidae > Chaetoderma > Chaetoderma sp. LZ-2023a. The sequence continues at coordinate 73,656 of JAVVLW010004468.1, forward strand.
AACATACGCTCTAACACACATAGAGTATAGCTCAGAAATAACAACATACACTCTAACACACATAGAGTATAGCTCAGAAATAACAACATACGCTCTAACACACATAGAGTATAGCTCAGAAATAACAACATACACTCTAACACACATAGAGTATAGCTCAGAAATAACAACATATGCTCTAACACACATAGAGTATAGCTCAGAAATAACAACATACGCTCTAACACACATAGAATATAGCTCAGAAATAACAACATACACTCTAACACACATAGAGTATAGCTCAGAAATAACAACATATGCTCTAACACACATAGAATATAGCTCAGAAATAACAACATATGCTCTAACACACATAGAGTATAGCTCAGAAATAACAACATACACTCTAACACACATAGAATATAGCTCAGAAATAACAACATACGCTCTAACACACATAGAGTATAGCTCAGAAATAACAACATACGCTCTAACACACATAGAGTATAGCTCAGAAATAACAACATACGCTCTAACACACATAGAGTATAGCTCAGAAATAACAACATACGCTCTAGAGTATAGCTCAGAAATAACAACATAAGCTTTAACACACATAGAGTATAGCTCAGAAATAACAACATACGCTCTAACACACATAGAATATAGCTCAGAAATAACAACATACGCTCTAACACACATAGAGTATAGCTCAGAAATAACAACATAAGCTTTAACACACATAGAGTATAGCTCAGAAATAACAACATACGCTCTAACACACATAGAGTATAGCTCAGAAATAACAACATACACTCTAACACACATAGAGTATAGCTCAGAAATAACAACATATGCTCTAACACACATAGAGTATAGCTCAGAAATAACAACATACGCTCTAACACACATAGAGTATAGCTCAGAAATAACAACATACACTCTAACACACATAGAGTATAGCTCAGAAATAACAACATATGCTCTAACACACATAGAGTATAGCTCAGAAATAACAACATACGCTCTAACACACATAGAATATAGCTCAGAAATAACAACATACGCTCTAACACACATAGAGTATAGCTCAGAAATAACAACATACGCTCTAACACACATAGAGTATAGCTCAGAAATAACAACATACGCTCTAGAGTATAGCTCAGAAATAACAACATATGCTCTAACACACATAGAGTATAGCTCAGAAATAACAACATATGCTCTAACACACATAGAGTATAGCTCAGAAATAACAACATATGCTCTAACACACATAGAGTATAGCTCAGAAATAACAACATACACTCTAACACACATAGAGTATAGCTCAGAAATAACAACATACACTCTAACACACAAAGAGTATAGCTCAGAAATAACAACATACACTCTAACACACATAGAATATAGCTCAGAAATAACAACATATGCTCTAACACACATAGAGTATAGCTCAGAAATAACAACATGCACTCTAACACACATAGAATATAGCTCAGAAATAACAACATACACTCTAACACACACAGAGTATAGCTCAGAAATAACAACATATGCTCTAACACACATAGAGTATAGCTCAGAAATAACAACATACGCTCTAACACACATAGAATATAGCTCAGAAATAACAACATACGCTCTAACACACATAGAGTATAGCTCATAAATAACAACATACGCTCTAACACACATAGAATATAGCTCAGAAATAACAACATACGCTCTAACACACATAGAATATAGCTCAGAAATAACAACATACGCTCTAACACACATAGAGTATAGCTCAGAAACTACAACATACACTCCAACACACATAGAGTATAGCTCAGAAATACCAACATACGCTCTAGAGTATAGCTCAGAAATAACAACATATGCTCTAACACACATAGAGTATAGCTCAGAAATAACAACATATGCTCTAACACACATAGAGTATAGCTCAGAAATAACAACATACACTCTAACACACATAGAGTATAGCTCAGAAATAACAACATACACTCTAACACACAAAGAGTATAGCTCAGAAATAACAACATACACTCTAACACACATAGAATATAGCTCAGAAATAACAACATATGCTCTAACACACATAGAGTATAGCTCAGAAATAACAACATGCACTCTAACACACATAGAATATAGCTCAGAAATAACAACATACACTCTAACACACACAGAGTATAGCTCAGAAATAACAACATATGCTCTAACACACATAGAGTATAGCTCAGAAATAACAACATACGCTCTAACACACATAGAATATAGCTCAGAAATAACAACATACGCTCTAACACACATAGAGTATAGCTCATAAATAACAACATACGCTCTAACACACATAGAATATAGCTCAGAAATAACAACATACGCTCTAACACACATAGAATATAGCTCAGAAATAACAACATACGCTCTAACACACATAGAGTATAGCTCAGAAACTACAACATACACTCCAACACACATAGAGTATAGCTCAGAAATACCAACATACGCTCTAGAGTATAGCTCAGAAATAACAACATATGCTCTAACACACACAGAATATAGCTCAGAAATAACAACATATGCTCTAACACACATAGAATATAGCTCAGAAATAACAACATACGCTCTAACACACATAGAATATAGCTCAGAAATAACAACATAAGCTTTAACACACACAGAGTATAGCTCAGAAATAACAACATACGCTCTAACACACATAGAGTATAGCTCAGAAATAACAACATACACTCTAACACACACAGAGTATAGCTCAGAAATAACAACATATGCTCTAACACACATAGAGTATAGCTCAGAAATAACAACATACGCTCTAACACACATAGAGTATAGCTCAGAAATAACAACATACGCTCTAACACACAGAGTATAGCTCAGAAATAACAACATACGCTCTAGACTATAGCTCAGAAATAACAACATACGCTCTAACACACATAGAGTATAGCTCAGAAATAACAACATACACTCTAACACACATAGAGTATAGCTCAGAAATAACAACATACACTCTAACACACACAGAGTATAGCTCAGAAATAACAACATACACTCTAACACACACAGAGTATAGCTCAGAAATAACAACATAAGCTCTAACACACATAGAGTATAGCTCAGAAATAACAACATACGCTCTAACACACATAGAGTATAGCTCAGAAATAACAACATACGCTCTAACACACATAGAGTATAGCTCAGAAATAACACCATACACTCTAACACACATAGAGTATAGCTCAGAAATAACACCATGGTTTCAATACAAAATAAAATGCACTGCTGAATATTTTGAACATAATTGGTTTGAAAACCATTGCTGCCTTAGGCAGCAATGGCTTTCAAACAAATTACATCCAAAATATTCAACAGAACATTTCTTACATAATGTTCAAAATTGTACTAAATGTTTTTGTTTTAGTTTTGGAAACATGTTCACTTATGAGTGCTTTTGGTACCTGGTGGACATTTACTACTTTTATGGTTAAGATCGGTCAAAGAAAATCTGAATCCTTGCTCACTGAGTGTTTATTTGCAGGCCAAAAGGATTATTTTTTAATACTTATCAATAGAATGATTGGCTCGTTCCATGGAAAATTATCAAAAATAGTCTTCCTGCAAATGGACATGCCTCAAGACCACTGGAAAAACCAATTTTTACTGGCTTGACCATTAAAGGGTTAAGACAGGTGGTCACATGACCACACAGCTTAATGAACCACCATCATTGGGCCCCAAAATCTAGTTGCAATAGTGCGTGCGTGCGTGTGTGTGTGTGTGTGCGTGCGTGTGAATATGCATGAGTGAATAACAGCTACCAAAAGAACAGATACAATTATCTACAA